>JAUKNM010000025.1:6696981-6811981 GCA_030765045.1 Tenodera sinensis | reverse complement strand
CGTCGTTGGGATGACTGCACGCACATATATGCGAAACTCAAACAGAAATATAGTAATATGACAAAAATACGAAAATTTAAGAGAAAATGTGACAATAGTATGAAAAATCTTATGTGTTGCACTCACATGACTTTCTCTAATCTTGCACTAACCATTCTTACAAACTCTATCTTCTTCGTGTTAGTTAAGGTAAACATTTGTACAAATTGTCTTATAGCTTATTTCCTTGTAGGTACAAGGGGAATTTTAGAATACAGTAGGCTTTGTGTGATAGTCAAATCTTTTAAAGCTTTGAGATGCCGTTCTCTTTGTACACTTAACATATAAAAAAATGAACAACGATGTTCCATTTCACGAAAGTTTTAAGTTTTCCGAAACTCACACACATAACAAGGAATATCTCCGAAATAGTTCACCCTACAAGAAAATTTATCCAGGCATAAATTGTGTACTTTAGCCAGGTCTACATTTTTGTATAGTATGATTTGGTCTATCTCTAACGGTTTACCAGTTATGCAAAAGTCGTCCAGACTAAAAACGACTACAGGAGCCATAGCCGGGAACTTCAAGATATACATTTCATTTGTCATAAAAATATCTTAAACATATGACATTTTAATCAAAATCATTAGAGCCATTTTCAGAAAATCAAAATTTTCGAAAAATTTTCCATGTAAAGGGTAGTTTAGGGTGGGGCTATTATCTTCAAAATCTTCGTGTCGCATCCTTGAAAGAACTTAAATATCAACTTTGGTTTTTAACCTACTTTTCGTTTTGAGTTATGCTGCCCACAGACTGACAGAAACACACACACACACGGACAGTTTTTCTAAAAGAAATCTTTCTTTGGATCCAGGGAGCCTCAAAACATAAATTTGCGGTGAAATCTCGACTTCGAAGTTTTGGGTGGAATACAATAGTTCCCCTACTTACCAGTAGAGAAAGTAAAAATGACAAGAAAGTGACAAAAACATTACAAAAGTCAAAATATCACTTTATATGATCCATCAGAATTGCTTAATTTTAATCACTATGGATAAAATCGTGCTTCGCTTGTATTTTCCATGGAAAAATCCCCAAAGAAAAACGGTGATATTTCATAAGCATCTGCGCCGTGTTTATGACAAATTTCATTCTCATACCATCTATGCAAGTGTGCCTGAAAATTAGGTGTCCATTTGTGTTAAGAAAGGAGTAATTTTTACTATTATAGCAATAATATACATTATTTACAGGACTAAGTTTAAATCCTGTGTATTTACTTTCGTGAAGGACAAAACATATACAATTTACAACACATCTCAAATGTACGAGTATGTTACTGAAAGCTAGATACTCCATTCTATGACACACCTAGATCTGCTTGTCCAAATATGCACAATGACACCATTTTGTTTACTTCTTTGTGCTTTAACTGATTACTTTCTCTTTTTCAGTTTATATCACATTACATAGGCAAAGGAGAATTTCTTCCACAAGACAATATTTTGAAGATTATGGCTAAATTTGGATGTGAACTTGTAACCTCAGAGAAGAAAATATGTGAAGATACAATGTTCATCCTAAGCGGCTTTGATCCGGATCAGTTTAATACCGTAAGTACTATTTTGCATTTAATAACATTTAAGAAGGTGGATTTTAAGGCGTTTACTTATTTAGGTACTCTCCTTTGGGGGAGGCAGAAAATATTTGAAACTACATAATTTTGAATCTTCAAAATCAAGTATGCTGAATCAACCATAATATCCCCTAAAAGAATGGTAAATGACTACTATAGTTCGTTTATTCGTTTTTACCAGTAACCACCCAAAAGTATATTGCCTAACATGTCCAAAAACTATGCTTTAATGCTTTTTTTTTGGGTGCTATATTTTCCTGAAAGAACCAACAACTTTTTAGCACTATTATGGAGAGTAAACCCCACCTTAAATCGAATTTCGTTTAATCCAAACCCGACTTAATTCAAGCGGTGGGGAAAGAGAAAGATGGATGGACGGATGGACGGCTGGACGAATGGACGCAGCGACGGATCGACGGAGGGATGCGATAGGGAGGGATAGGAGGAGCGATAGGGGCGGGCGCTAGAGAGCAAGAGAGGTAGAGGGCGAGGGAGATAGGGATAGAAAGCGAGAGAGAGACAAAAAAAATTAGCAGATTCTGAAAGCGTATATTCGTCTAAGTCCAACCACTTGGCCATCCGCTCACATTAAATAGTTGAGACTAGTTCATGCAACCAGTACTGTGCATGTTGCCAGCACTGACTATGTATTGTTAATTTTTGTAAGGTTAGCTTTACTGTTGTTAGAGATGTACACGATCCAACATGGATTACAACCACTAAGCAAAACCGTTACAAAGTTATTATTTACACAAATTAGGAGCTACCAGAGTACATAGTGGTCCTCTTACGAGCCGGATTAATTATGGTAACATACACAGTTCGTGGTGAAGTGAAGGTGTTGCAAGAAACAACGTACAAAGGACTTAACAAGAGTGATAATGGTAAACTTGGGCAATGTGTTATAATCTTCTCAAAAGTTAAAGGCATTTGGAGACGGGCCGTACTGCAGACTCCAGCGAATCCTAAGCTTGCCCCTCCTACCAGCGCTGCCGAATGTGCTACATGCATCTCATGCGCTCTTATGTACAGAACCTCTGCCGGTACACGCACTTCGCTTGGCAACAGCGCTCCGCTTGAGCATTGGCCAGCGTTCACATGCCTTTAACTTTTGTGAGCAGTATAACTATACTGCTCATGGCAAAATCAGCAGCATCAGTACGAAAAGTGAATAAAAGTATAAAGTTTAAAGCATTTGTGAAAGTTTATGGACCGTCGGAAGTGTTCTACAGGCAGTGAAAGATTACGGCCATGGTAATTTTAACATTAACGGCCATAACACAGGAAACGTCAACACGACCATAAGTATTTTAACCAATTAATTTGTTTCAACAAGGTAAAACAAGTACCATTCCTTTCTTTTCCTTATAACCTTTGCATATTTCAGTATGGCACAAGAAGAGAGAATTAAAAGAAAACGTGCTAACTTTAAAGCAGCACTTACTAGACTTGAAACATTTGTAAATTGCTGGAGTGATGAAAACGATAGAGGGTAGTTGGAGGTTAGGTTAAAACTACTTCACCAAAACTGGGAAAGATTCAATGACTGTCAAGATGAGTTCGAATTGTTGGAAGACTCTGAAACTAATGACCAAGAAAGAATTTCATTGGAAAATAGGTACTATGTTTTAGTTAGTTTCTTACAAGGCAAATTAAAGGAGGCTCAGATTCCACAAAATAATTGTAATGTGCCTACTTCACCAGTAGTTAGAGTAAACTTCCTCAGTTATCCGTACCTTCACAATGTAAGTGGATGGGCTAGTTTCAAAGACATTTATTTATCCATTGGTGGCAACAATGAAGGTATTCCAAACATACAGAAATTTCATTATCTGATATCAGCTCTACATGGGGATGCTAAGAGAATAATGTTGCACATTCTATTAACAGAAGAAGGTTATGACATTGCTTGGAAATTGTTAGTATAAAGATAGCAAAATGAGAAGCTCATTGTTAATACACATATTGATAATATCATGAAACAACCTACAGTGTCACTGAGAATGTTTCTCAACTCAGTAGGTTGATTGGTGTTACCAAAAGTAATTTGAAAGCATTATATAGTTTAGGTCAGCAAACAAGCACATGGGATTCCATGATAATTTACATTGTTGTTCAGAAGCTTGATACTAAGACTAAAAGGGAATGGGAGCTAAACACTTCAGGCAAACAGATACCAAACTTAAGTCTATTATATGAATTTATGGAAGAATATGAATTGTGTAGAAGAACATAAATTGTATTTAACTTTTGTTTGATTAATGGTTAAAGCAAATTTAAAAAAAAAAAGACTAATTTGTTGCCTTCACATAACCTTCTCCACTCTTGCACTAACCACTCTTGTACTAACCACTCTTACAAACCTTTATTCCTTTATCTGCTTCATGTTAGTCCAAATAAACATTTGCAGAAATTATGTTATTGCTAATTTTCTTCTTGGTGTAAGGGGAATATGGGACTAAAATAGGCTCTGAGCGATAGTAAAATATTTTGTTAATCAGTAGACGATAATGTACGCAGGGTGTTTTAAACGTTTAAATTACAGTATTTTCTATCTGTAAAATTGCACAACCCAATTATTGCATATACAGAATATACAGAAAGCAAACATGTGATCTAAAGTAAAAAGAAAATGTGCATTTCTGTTCTATTTGACCAAAATTGTACCTATGTTTTGTCATTAGAAATTGTCAGCAAATATTGGTCCTCAATGTATTTGTATTTTGAAATTCAGTATAGTCAATTTTTCAAGACCATCATAAGTTGAGAAGTATATGTTCTCTATGATCTCTATCTCAAGTTTGCATCAATTATAAGCAACTATATTTTCCCAGGATATAGGGGTAACAACTTATTGGCAGTTTCCAAGAATTCAATATGGCCGACATTACACTAAACTGCAGTTGAAATTTCACCAAAAAGCAGTGCTGCTAACCTGCATTATAGAAGCCTTATTTTAACCTCAAATATCACAGAGTTAAAGTAACGGTTTCAAACGATGATGATAATAATAATGCTTGAACATCGTTACCACACAACACTATTGCACCTACTCACCTGCGGAAAATCTTGTTCTGCAATAATAATTTCGGATAAAATCACTCCCGAGCGCTAAATAATGTAATATACAGGTGTAAATGAATAACACCGCACGAATTTTTCTGGTGATAAACGGTTCATAGGCAATCAATTTGAGATAGGAAACCTATGTTCTAGAATTACAAATTACAGAACTGTGCCTTAAAATTGTTTGAGGGTATTCACGTCACTGATCATGTCCACTGCAGCTGTAACGCATGATGAGAGAACAAGCGGACAAATTCCACAGCCTGTCTGTTTAGCGTGATGGATCTGGTGCTACGACATGGAAGTGCGCACGTATTAAAAGCGCAGGTACAAATATCAATAAGCTCATATTGTTTTATGTTCGTTCTTTTTCTGTCTTTCTCTCTTTCTTTCTTGCTGTCTGTCTTTCTTGCTGTCTGTCTTTCTTTCTTTCTTTCTTTCTTTCTTTCTTTCTTTCTTTCTTTCTTTCTTTCTTTCTTTCTTTCTTTCTTTCTTTCTTTCTTTCTTTCTTTCTTTCTTTCTTTCTTTCTTTCTTACTGTCTTTCTTTCTTTCTTTCTTTCTTTCTTTCTTTCTTTCTTTCTTTCTTTCTTTCTTTCTTTCTTTTTTTCTTTCTTTCTTTCTCTCTCTCTTTCTTTCTCTCTTTCTCTCTTTCTTTCTCTCTTTCTGTTTCTCTCTCTTTTTCTCTTTTTCTTTCTCTCTCTTTTTCTCTTTTTCTTTCTCTCTCTCCTTCTTTCTCGCTCTCTTTCTCTCTCTTTTTCTCTGTCTCTTTCTCTCTTTCTTTTTTCATAAGCAGATGCTTAATGTAATTTGATTTACAGGTAACATTTGTGTCGCGTTGTAATTTTTCGTTTAATTAATGCTTAAACTGTTTCTCAAGTTTGTTTAACTATTGTTTACACTTGCATGAACTAAATAGTAGGTACACACTGAGAACTTCATTTTCATTTAATCAGATGGTTCAAGCCTAACTAACAGCTTAGAAACAAGTAAATAATTGATAGGTGCTTGAGAGCTACACACGGTTGAATTATTATAAGCATAAGTTAAATTGACATTAACATTACAATAGTTAGATACAAGCAGAACAAAGGTAAGGAAATAAATAATGAGTAAATGCAGATTTCATATCTTGGTACCTTAATTAAATCTGATAATAAATTGAGCGATACAATAGGAGAAATAATGCACGCAGGGAATGGGAATGAGTTTATTATGCAAATAAAATGATTTTCTCTAATGGAATAATAACCAAAAATATTAAACTCAAAGTTTGTAAAACGTCAATAAGGCCAGCAGTAACCTATGGGTCTGGGGTTTGGCCTACCACAATGAACGATGAAAAGGCTTTGCAACCTTTCGAGAGAATGCCCAGACAAATGTTTTTGGTGCACAGAATGAGAAACAAATTATTTAATAGAAGTAAATAACACTGTGCATTGCACATGATGGTGGTATTTTGCTATTTTAAAGCATAAACACAACATTGCCCTCAAAATGGAAAAGAAAGGAAAGAAAAAAGCTTACCCATCTGCGAGTTTGAACTCGATTTGTGGGATTCATTAGGTGCACAGTCAGTCGTCACAGCTGTGCGGCCAAAGCACGTTTTAGAGCTGTCCTGTATTTCTGTAGCTCGCCACAGACTTTTAACTATTGCAGTGCCGTGCAGCCACATGTTAAAGCTTCAATTTAAGCGTTTTTGGTAACGCTACAATTTAGAAATGCTCCTTCAGAGAGACAGCAGACAGGCTTTACTAAGTTCCTAATAGGCACTATTTCGATTTCAGTGGATAATACTGACATATTTCTTTCTGTTTATGATTTATTGCTCACAATCTCTAATTACTTTGAGTACCTATAACTTATTAACTTGACGTCGTAGACCATTGGTTTCCTATCTCAAATTGATTGTCTGTGATCCCTGTATTACCAGTAAAATTCGTGCGGTGTTATTCGTTTACATCCTGTATATTTAATGCACCACTGTGTTGCAAACACAAAAATAACAACAGTATCTATAACTTCATACAATGCTCTAAAACAATTCAAGACAAAACCACGCCCACACGAACAATGCAATGGTGTCCAAAGATTAATAAATTGATTAATACGGCGTCTAAATAAAATCTTGTTTTATAATCTATCGGTTGGTTTCTCTGCAACGGGTTAAAAAACAACGGCTTCTTCGGCAACATAACGGCTGCAAAAGCACCAACTATGGCTGTAGTTTTACCATGGTTATATTTTATGAACAGTTGGCGGTACTAATGCAACCTAATAGATGGAATATCACCAAATATAGTCAGACAGCGCCATAATGGAGGAAAAATGTCACAGTTGGTTTTTGGGGTATTCCAATCAGGGAGATTGTCTCCCTGTACTCCAATAAGCTGTTTCCTGTATACGTAGGTAATCCTTTGTATGGGGAACGCATCGGAAGGGAAGCTTTTCTCGTCCACTACGGCTATTTGCGTGAGGTGCGGCGACATAAATTGGCACAACAGATCTAGGCATGTGATCATCTTAATGACAGGGAGTTGGTTACCACATCACGAGGTCGCCGGTCGCTGGTCCACTGTATGTGGAACAATCATACTCCGGCAATGCACTACACCGCATCTTCATTCATTCCTTCAGCTCTGTCTCTTGCTTCATCAAGTTAAATAGATTTACAATTAATTTCCTGCTCTGAGTGTGTAATTCCTTAATAATTAGCTATGAAAATATAAAACCTATAGCTATAAATATCATAAATATAAAATAAACGCTATTCATTGTTCTCTTTGATAACAGAACCACATGCGGAACACTTTCAATGCAGTCCGCGTGTTTTGCGCGCTTTGAGTAAGCTAAGGTATCTTACTCCAAGTAAGCTAAACCTTGTCTCCTTGGAGATGCTTACGTACTGAGCAATTTATGTCAAATACTTCTTTCTTCTTTTGAGTGAACCATTTCCGAGATATTCTTTATAGTTTGCTTAATTAGCCTATACTTATACTTTTCTGAAACAGGAATACCTATGTTATTCGTTCTTATACCTCTTGGCCTTACAAAGAGAACGGGATTTCAAAGATATTGCATACCAACCAGCTCTTAAAACATTCCATTATCGCTTAAAGCCTACTGTATTCCCATATTTCCCCAGTACCTACAGAAAATTCACACTAAGGTAATTTCTGAAAATGCTTATGTCAATTAAAATGTAGATAGAGAAATAAGCATTTGAAAGAATAGTTTGTATAAGAGTGAGTATAGCTGTACGTATATTTGCCTCTGACATGGGATTTTCCGTAGTTTCCCCATGTCTCCTAGGCGAATGCTGGGGTGCTTTCAGCTCTTCTCCACGACTTTCTTTCCCTTCCTTTCTTATTTCCTTTCATTGTCATCTTTCACGTTTGGTTGGTAGTGCGGTAGGTTCTGGCGTTAGCGGTCACATGGCATAGTTGCTTGCTCGTTGGAAACTCTCTCTCTCTCTCTCTTTCTGGCCCTCCTTGGAAGTCGTTGTCGCCGTGCTTCAGGTCTCATTCACTTCATCCCTTCCCCCCGGGGGTGGTAGCCCACAATAGATCCACATTGGGGTCGCAGTGGGCGAGTTGTCCTCCCTATGTTACACACACACTCTTTCACTCACTCACTCACTCACTCACTCACTCACTCACTCACTCACTCACTCACTCACTCACTCACTCAATCTGCAAAGCTCATGTACCTGGGATTAAACATCAAAAGTTTGAAATTCAAGATAGCAGCTGGTGTCCGTAAAAGGTAACATACAATCAATAATGCAATAGGATTTAAGTACTCGTGACAAATGTTAATTCACAGAATGCATTTAATTTCTCTGCGGTTTCAGTTTTCTTTCAGTTGATAAAACGTTGCTCCTCGAAAGGTTGCACATTTAATTCACAACCCTGATCTCGTTCCTTGCATGATCGAAGGAGAAAGGCGCTAGCTAGTGCAACACTATTAATTTCTCACACGTTGGCAGCACTATAATGTCCTTGTTCCATTAAAAGTCTTTGGTTCAGTAACCAAACTCTTCATGTGTTCAAGATTGCTTCATACACAATTTCAGCATTCAAGAATTCCTACGAAAGACTCAAAATTTGATGAAACTGATCGCGTTATACTGAAGCTTCTACTCATAGTAACACGAAATGGTTCATCAAAAGGCATAAATTCTGAGTACATCTCCGAAGTTTATTTTATTGCAAAACAGGATTTAATTCTTGCAAGTTCTCAAGAGGCTCGTCAGGGAAAGGAAACTGATGTGTTGCATTCACATGACTTTCTCAACTTCCCTTCTAAAATAGTCTTACAAAACCTTACTATTCTGTCTACTTCTTGTTAATCGACATAAGTGTTTCAATATACATACTTTTCATTGCAGGTTTATGAAGGATTCAGTTGATCAAAGTGATAGATTATTAAAAAGCCAATAATGATGGAAATGATGACTTTGAAATTGCATGCTATTTTCATGAAGATAAGATAAGCGAGTTATCAGTTTGAAAACGTATTAGCAGTTATTTGAAAATTCCACCCATGGAGAAGAATATCTCCGATATGGCCATAGCCGCCACACATTTTGAAATGAATTATGTGTTTTAACGTGAATTTTGGTCGTTACTATTGTTTCCGTCCGACCTCATTTGTTGAGGATTATCATTATGAAAGTGTCTCCATAACAGGTTACAAAAAACACAAGTAATGGTTTTTAGAGGAAAACAGACAGTAGTAAAATATAAATAATACCGTTTTAGAACAAGTGAGCCATTTTAAACACATAGGTTGCGATATCACTTACGATTATGACAAGGATGTGAATATTAAAACACAACCTGGAAGGCTGTATGTGGCACAGTTGCCAAGAACTTAAAGAAGAAAAGAAGGAAAGAAATGAACGTAAAATTTTATAAGATAATAGCTGTACCGACTCTTCTATATGGATGTGAAGTATGGAACTTAAAGAAAAATTATATTAATAGAATATAGTCAAGGAAATGAAGTTTCTCAGAAGAGTAAAAGAAAGTACAATATTGTACAGATATAGAAATGATGGTATAAGAAATGAATTAAACCCACTCCCAGTTATAGATAAAATAAAGGAATACAGAATTCGTTGGTCGAACCATCTAAGAAGAATAAACAAGGAACGACTGCCGAAACAAGCCACAAGGGAGAAGAGATGATGGTCGACCAAGAGCTAGGTGGAAAGTTGAGGACGGAACACGAGACTCTCCAACTCCATAAAGAGAAGAAGAAGAGGAAGAAGAGGGAGGAGACGGAGAAGAAGGAGGAAGCGGAGGAGGAAGAGGAGGAGGAAGAGAAAGAGGAGGAAGAGAAAGAGGAGGAAGAGGAATAAGAGGAGAAGGAGGAAGAGGAGGAAGAGGAGGAAGAGGAAGAGGAGGAAGAGGAAGAGGAGGAAGAGGAGGAAGAGAAAGAAGAGACTGAGGAAGAAGAAAAGGAGTAAGAAGAAGAGGAGAAAGAAGAAGAGGACGAAGAAGAAGAGGAGGAAGAGGAGGAGGAAGAGGAAGAGAAAGAAGAAGAGGAGTAAGAAGAAGAGAAAGAAGAAGAGATGGAAGAAGAAAAGGGGGAAGAAGAGGAGGAAGAGGAGGAAGAAAAGGAAGAGGATGAAGAGGAAGAGGAGGAACAGGAAGAAGAGGAAGAGGAGGAAGAAGAAGCTTCTGTGTAGTAAGACTCTCTTATTAAAGTCATTCAGAACGAAGACGACTTTTGAGCGTCCAGGAAGTTCAGGATAATAATTATACAGAGGTAATGTTCGTAACGTAAATGTGTATAATGTATAGTATTGTAATGATAATGTTAGAGGCCTTTTTGATAAAATAAAAAATAATCAAATATTTTTCATAAAATCAAAATTAAGGGAACACTTTTCAAAACGGCAGTTTGGAGTATTGGGGAGGCTTCTTTAACATTTTCCTGTTGTATCCTTGGAACACGTTGAGCTTAAATGGCAAGTTCGATGTTTATTCCACATTTTGTTCCTGAGTCATGCTATATATAGATACTCAGCAAGATCTTTTCCTAAAAACACCTTGTTTTTTATGCAGGAGTCTCAAAGGGCATGTTTCCAGTGAAATCTTGGTATCAAAAGTTTGGTGGAGTATAATACTTTCTCTACTTACTACAGGTAGGTAGTAGAGAACAAAAGTGCATGAGTTTTGACGATGTGAGCACAGATCACGATGTTACGAAACGGCAGACTAGTGCGTGTAACGGACGGTATAAGATTAAATACCAAAAGCACGTATGACTATTCTTTAGTAAGTCATACGTAAATATTCCATGCTGACTAGAGGAAGAAACTAGGAAAAACGCTGAAGTTCTATAGTACAGAATTATCAACGAATAAACAAAAATAGGAGCAAGGAATCGCAGCGACCAGGAATGTGTCCATAGACCACATAAAGCTTTTTTTTTTTTTTTTTTTTTTAGTTGAAAAGCAGGTTTCTCTGGGGGAAAAAAATCATGCTAAGCTAATTCTCTGTAATCAGGTGCTTCCTGTTCTTCAGGATGCACCGGCGTGGAAAAATGTAACTTACGCAAGAGCAGGTGACCTTGAAGAGGTTCGTTCGTGACGTGCACAAAACTGCCCATGAAGCAGAAACGCAGAAGCTGATGCAGTAAGAGCCAAAGTTTTGGACATCGCTAGAACCCCCCCCCCCACCCCACCCCTCTAAAGTAATGCCGGAATATTTTCTGGTCAAATCGCATCAGGCGTTTTAACAATTGTCTTACGAATTAACTTAAGTGTGAATATATTTGTCCAAAATTAAATACAATATAACCATAATTACACGTTTTAAAGGGAGAGGGCTAAAATAATGTATACGTGAGAAAATGTGAAAATCCATTTTTAGTGTTTTATTAGATCAGCACTCAAACTATTATATATTATACATATTATTGACTACAAAAAGCAATAAATAAAACAAGCACATAAATAACAAACACAATGCACTATTTGCAGTAAATGCTGTAACAATATTCACTTTTCCTATTATTTATTTCCTATATTTACATTACAAGCAGCTTTGTACACAACTCAACACAAATTATACTTATTTAAACTCTTTTTTTGCCCATAAACTTTCATGGACTCTGTAACTTAACACTCAGAAAGTCTCAAAAGTAACTCTCTCGCCTGTTTGGCTACGTGACGTCAGCCAAGGGACATCTAATTTGGGATGCTCCCACACGGAAGCTCGAAGCAATGACAGAATATTAATATGCATGCCAGTATGGTTATTCATAATTTAAAAAAAAAAAGAAATAAAGGAATCATTATGCTGGTCCTTTACATAGGTTTAAAAATATTGTCAATTTTTCTTTCGTTCATTGATTTTTTAGATATGCCTATCGATTACATAAGGAGTATCGTTGCAAACCATATTATGTACAAAAACAAAATTTTATTGCAGAGGTCAAAAATGAATTTCAGCTAAAAGTTTGAAAACTTACCTTCATATGATTAAAATTGAAGCATAACAAAGAACATTTTTTGTTTCAACATTCAACTCTTTGAAATTGGAGATTTCTATTGGGTTTTGTATGGATTGTTAACGCCACCGATTTGTAAACGTAAAAGCAGTAATTGAAACTGAAAATCCCTATATTATGATTGTTATATAAATACACTAAAAAATCTCATGTGTTGCACTCACATGACTTTCTCTACTCTTGTACCAACCATCCCTACAATATCTTATTCGTCTATATTTATTGTGTTAGTTGAGATAAACATTTGTAGAAATTATCTTATTGCTTATTTCTTTGTAGGCGTAAGGGGAATATGGGAATACAGTAGGCTTTGTGCGATAGTCTAATCTTTTAAAGTTTTCAAATTCCGTTCTCTTTCCATGGCTACCATAAACAAATGAATAACGGTGTTCCATTTGACAGAAATATGTTCTCCAAAACTCACACAAATAACAAGCAGTGTTTCCGAAATGGTTCACTCTACAAATATACATTTAGACATGAATTGTGTGTTTAGCAAGATCCATATTTTTTGTATTGTAAGATTTGCTCTGTCAGGTTTACCAGTTATGCAAAAGTCATCCAGAGTAAGTAGGATTTTGTGGGCTATAACCACAAATTCAATATATACATTTCATTTGTCATAAAAATATCTCAAACATATGGCATTTTAATTAAAATCGTTACAGCCATTTTCAAGAAAATAAAAATTTTCGAAAAATTTTCCATATAAAGGGCAGTTTAGGGTGGAGGAATTTTCTTTAAAATCTTCGTGTCGCATCCTTGAAAGACGTTAAACTTAAATACCAACTTTGGTTTCTAACTGACTTTTCGTTTTTGAGTTATGCCGTCCACAGACTGACTGACTGACACACACACACACACACACACACACACACACACACACACACACACACACACACACACATACACACACACACACACACACATACACATACGCACGCACGGACGGATCTTTTTCTGAAAATCTGATGTGTTGCACTCACATGACTTTCTCTACCCTTATAATAACCATTCTTACAATCTGTTATTCCTATATCTTCTTCGTGTTAGTCGAGTTACACATTTGCAGAAATTATGTTATTGTTGTTATCCTTGTAGGCGCAAGGGGAATATGTGAATACAGTAAGCTTTGAGCGATAATCAAATCTTTTAACGCTTTTAAATTCCGTTGTCTTTGCACGGTTAACATATAAACAAATGAATAGCGATATTCCATTTGACAGAAGTATAGGATTTCGTGGGCTGAAACCAGAAAATTCAAGAACCGGATTTCAATTGTTATAAAAGTATCTGAAATATATAGCATTTCAACTAAAATCGTTGGAGCCATTTTGAAGAAAATAAAAATTTTCGAATAAGTTTCCATGTAAAGAGTAGTTTAGGGTGGATGAATTTTCGCCAAAATCTTCGTGTCGCATCCGTGAAAGACATTAAACTTAAATATCAACTTTGGTTCTTAACTTACGCAGACTGACACACAGACAGACGCTCACACGGACCATTTTCTAAAAGTGCTGTTTTTTATTCAGGCCGCCTCAGAACGTATATTTCCGGTGAATCTAGACATCGAATTTTTGGGTGGAATACAATACTTCCTCTATCGACTAGTAGAGAAAGTAAAAATGAATAGTAATGTTCCATTTGACAGAAGTTAAGTTCTCCAAAAGTTACACAAATAACAAGGAATATCTCCGAAATGGTTCACTCTAGAAAAAAAAAGTATCGAGACATAAATCGTGTGTTCCACCAAGAAACGGTGTATCAGTACTACCAGTTACGCAAAATTCATCCAGAGTAAATAGGACTTCATGAGCTATAGCCAGAAAATTCAAGATGTATATTTCATTTGTCATAAAATATCTCAAACATATGGCATTTTAATAAAAATCGTTAGAACCGTTTTCAAGAAAATCAGAATTTTCGAAAAATTGTGCATGTAAAAGGGTAGTTTAGGGTGGAACAATTTTCTTCAAAATCTTCGTGTAGCATCCTTGAAAGACATTAAACTTAAATACCAACTTTGTTTTTATCCGACTTTTCGTTTTGATTTATGCTATCCACAGGCTGACAGACCACAGACACACGCAGGGATCTTTTTCTAAAAATGTATTTTTTTTTTTTTTTTTTGTATTCAGGGGAGTTCAAAACATATATTTCCGGTGAAATATCGCATCGAATTTTTGGATGGAATACAATACTTCCTCTACTAAACGTAGTACAGAAAGTAAAACAAAAAAGGAAAAAAAAAAAAAAAAAAACTAAACCCCAGCGTAACAGCCCTTACCGGGCCATTAGAAACACACAGAAACTCTTTATTCGGTAAAAATATATGCATTAATATGAGGCAGTATCTTCGTGTAAGTCTGCTGTAAATATAGAGGCGACAGGGAGCCCCCTGAAATAACCATGTTAAATTATAGACAGCGCAGGCTGACTGCTTCTGTTCATGTATGATACAACGAAGGAGAAAGAAGTGATTTTGTTCGACATTATAACGATGAGAAATAATAATCATACATTGAAAAGTAGTAATTAATTGTGAAATTTTGTGATATTCATAAAAAGGAACTATATAGTCAATAATGGATAGAGTTCAATCGAGTGCGACAGGATTAGAAAAAAAAAAAAAAAAAAAGCATTGACTTTCCACAATGGCTGAGCCTAGACATCTTGTTTGTTAGCAAAGAAGACCGTCATATTTAGCAAGAAAATGTAAAATTGTTTCGGGAGAAGGATAATGACTTTTAAGCGTTAGTAAATTGTTCTAAACATTCATTAAAACAACATTCATTGTTTCATCTAAAAGATACATAGATCCGTACTACTCCCTGTGACAACATAATAAAACCTTATAGCTCTTAGACTGATGCTAGGCCGCAAGTAGTAAAACTTCGTAAAGACTGTCATTCCAACGAACATTAACTCAAGGTACATAGCACTTCTACGTTCGTCTCACAATAACACCAACACTATATTAAAAATCGTTACAAATGTTGTTAATGCTGTTCTAATAGCGTTTGTGTTTCTTGAAAGAGCTCTGGTTTCTTGGAAAACTATAAAGAAGAGATTGTTTAATGAACAAATAAAGAGCTAATATTTTAAAGATATGTAGAGGATATTATCAAAAATAAGAATTATGATAATAATAAATAATAATAACAATAATAAATGCAAGTGGTTAAGCATTTGGATTAACTTTGCAGGAATATTAATCCCTGTTAACAGTTCCCACATTTTCCCCATACCGCTCTATTCTTCCAAACAATCACAAAATTCTGCATTTTCGTTCTCAGAATTAAGCGCTTCTAATGCAGTTAAATTTGTGTAAAATGAGGAAACTTTACCTGCTTATTCCAATAGTTACCAGAACTTTATATTAACAGATTCAAAGCACCACTTTTATTCTTGCTTCTGATAGTCCACTGTTTGCCGTCTCCGTAACGCAGTTGGTAACGCGCTTGCCTCTGGCACGGAGGACTCGGGTTCGATTCCCACTACCAGCATGGGGATTTTTCCCCCGCTGGGGGGTCTGGCACGGAGCACATTCAGCCTCGTTAGGTCCCGGGGAGACCAATTGAGGAGCTCCTTGTTGGAGAAGTAGCGGCCGTAGGTTGCGAAGGCCACATAACTGGCTGGGAGGCTCGGGACGCTGACCACGTCCCACACTCCAGTACTGCACCCCATCAATGATACCTGCATTGGGCAGAGGTGGGGAACGCAGCGGCTAGGCGGCAAACCTTGGCCCTTCCTGTGCTGTTGCGCCAAGGGTTTAGCTTAGTTTTAGTCCACTGTTTGAATGAGCGGTGGTTCATGGATATGAACTATGAACTTTCCTTTCTTCAGAATAGGAGTGAATAAAGGGACCATCTGTTTGGTATGTGGGTTCCATTTTGTGCTTCACATTATATTTTACATCTTTTAGGTACTTTCTGAGTATAATTCGCTTCATTTCACTAATTGCTTCACATGTTTTGAAGAAATTTGCCATTGACTTGAGGTGATGCACATGCCCATCAGTGCCATGAATGTGAGAAGAATCTACTGATTTGTAAATTGCGTTGTATTTACGATATCAGAATACAGAAATGAATTGTTCTTTCGCACTAGTGGTTTGTTAAATGGATGTGTCCACCTGTGTTTGCAAATAACTGGTGGAGATCTCTGAGAACTGTTGCAGTAAGGTCTGGAAACGTATAGATTACCTTTTGTAGCTTATAATCTAAATAATGGCAACATTTTGGTTTCTAAATATTGGATAAGACATCTGGAATAACGTTCGTTTCCGTATTCACCATTGTAGTTTTGTACATAAAAGAAAAGTTAAACCCGCGGCACTACAGTCCATATCGGACCAGGGCCTGCCAACCCGACTGCCGGCCTCACGCCCACATACGCAAGGTAGAGGTGGGCGATCATCCAACCGATACGGGGAGGAGATGTAGTCAGCATCTCGACACCCCCAGCCGGAAAGTTGGCTTTCATGAACAGGGGCGCTTACCTCAATTTCCTCACGATGCTGAGTGGGCACCGGTTCTATACCCGGGACTTAAAATCCGCACACCCAGGCGTGGGATTGAACCCGGGCCGCATTCCGTGGCAGGGAACCAAGGCATGACGCCCTAGCCCACTATGCCACGGCGCAGGACACTTTTGTACATAGGGTTTACAAACAGTGGATTTCACTGTAAATCCATTTGGTTCTTAAACTTTTCATATTGAAGCACAGGAAATAGACTGGCGCCACACCAAATAGAGCAAACACGACCGGATTCCAGGGATTACGGGCGTATTCTTGCTTGTTTGTTTTTGTAGTGCTTAACGCCCGCTTTTATTACATACGGCACCGCAGGCGGTGACACTGATGATACATGGAATGAAGATGGAGCACCGGTGGAATGAGATGGCGGGGGAAACGGAGAACCCGGAGGAAACCCGCCCCAGCGCCGCTTCGTCCACCACAAATCCCACATGCGGTTGCCTGAGATCGAAGCCGGGCCGCTTTGGTGAGAAGCGAATAGTCCACTCGACTATGGCGCGGCCGCGTATTCTTGTGTAGTTTATATGTCACATCAGATAGTTTGGCAAGAATGATGGTAAATGCTCCCTCGGAAGAAATAAATACGGGCAGTATAATGTTCCAAGAAAAGGAACCACTTTATATTGGTGCCAGATATGTTACAAAAAAAAAAAAAAAAAAAAATATATATATAGGGTCAGTACAAAAGAAGTGAACAAGTTAGACTTCCATGAAACAAAAAGTGCAATATCAACATAAAGGTTGCGTTGTTACGTTTGGAAACTCGAAATTTGCATTGGTAGATTTAATAGATGGCATGAAGGAATGTGTCAGAAGAGTCGTAGAAAGGAATCGATGCAGATATGTTACATCGGGTTTGGGTGAACCTGAGTATCGTCCTGAGGCGAATGGATCACACATTGAACATTTTGAGTTCACAAAATAAATTTCGAAACTTCTCTACAAGACACCGAGCGAGATGGCTTCGTGGTAATGTGTGAGGCTTGCATTCGGGAGATCATGGGTTCGGTTCCCGTGACGACCTACCTGACCCATGGGTTTTTTCGATTTTTTTCCGGGTTGCCAGGCGAATGCTGGATAGGTTACTTTCATCCCCCGAATTTCCGTCCTCTGTCACGGCAGCCGGGCTCCGGATTTTGTCCACACCGAGGCCCTTGAGTCACGGCGGGGCCACAGCAGGCGGCACTCTGCGCGAACCGGTGGGATCGGTGTTCTGGCTGGTGCCAGGGAGTTTCTAACTTTTAAATGTAGGGACCCTGCCCTCTGCTGCGCCTGCTCTCCTGTGGTCTGGCCACCCTCTGTGTCTTGTCGCCCCACCCCACCCTCCTGGGGCACCCCTTCGGAGCACAGGCACAAAAGATCTCTGAGGTCGAAGTGCCGAAGCTCCTCTCCGCGTCTTCCTTCTTCCTTCTCCCTTGTTCCTCTACAACAGGGGTTTCCATACTTTCCAGCCTTAGGGCCGTATTGATTACTCCAGAACTTTACAAGGGCCAGAACCGTTTTAATTTCTCCTGCCATTATCTGTAATTTCTAGGCTAGTCAAATTGTGTATTATTATTACGACCGTGACACTTGACATCTAGTTGTCAAAAGCGGAAATAGGTAGTGGTAGAACGCTCTATCGCTAACATATGGTGCTAGTAGCACTTTCGAGAACGTTCTGGGGTATTCCACTCACTTCGAGATGGCTAGCAGCCGGCAGCGAGATCCCCCAGTCAATCTGCCTTGGGAAGGCGAAGGAAGCGAAGCCATCGTGAAATAAAGTAGTGTGTAACCCCATTTTAAAGACATTTTCGAACCGACCAACGCCCATACTTAACAGTATTTTGATTTGACTTGTTTTTGTATGTGATTTACTAGAATGGAAAAGAAGAGAAAAGTACATGGTGAATGCAGAACATTCAAGGATCAATGGAACTATCAGTATTTCGTAATTGAGTTCTGTAATAAGGCGCTATGTTTGATTTGCAGTGAAACCATAGCCGTTTTCAAAGAATATAACATTAAAGGTCATTATGAAACGAAACATTTGCAAAATTACTCAAAATATACAGGAAGTTTGCGGACAGTAAAATTTGAAACTTTGAAGCGCGGATTGAAATCGCAGCAATTCTTCTTAGCGAAAGTCAACACTGAACAAGAGGCTGCAACTCGTGCTAGCTTTCGTGTGGCTCTTGAAATTGAAAGACATGTGTAACGATGTTTTATTTATTCTTACTAGCCACACGTTGATGCGACATTTGTAACGATGTGACTCGTTGCACTGTTGACCCAGGTAGTTTCCAATTTGTAACGTTCCTTCTTCTTTCGTGGAGCTTACCTCACTGAGACCTGAGGGTACATTTGCTGTTTGGTGTTGGGGGGGGGGGGGGCGTCAATCCTTCCTTGCCGGGCTAACACAGCGGTGAGCATGAACGACTCCTTCTTTTTTCTACAGTCCTGTTAAATGTATATGTATATCTAGGGAGTGGTGCGGAACGACACGCGGTTTGATTAATTATAAGTTCACATTTAATTTGTTTAATTAGTTCATTTTTCCTATCACACGAGAATACACGTTTAGATATGATGGATTGGCGTCCTTTCCTATGTACGGAGTTCACCAGTCGATGCCACGGACCACGCACTATTCTATGTTCGATAAGTTCTTTATATTGTGACCCGCGTCGTAAAATAACGTATCTCTTGTGTGAAGGGTAATTCCTTCTTACTACTACACATGAATATTTGTATATTATGGCGTATATGCCGTAATACCACAGTTTTTACTCGGACTTGGTGTATCAGAGACGACGCCAATCCAGATATCACATGAACAAGACAATTGAATATCTACATCATTGCCCACTGTAACAACAATTCAAAATTTAAGGGGGCTTTTTCTGCCACCACTATAAGCATACATTTTAAATATTTTAGGAGGCTTCTTCCAAACAATTTCGCCTAAAAATGCCTCTCATCAGAATGTATGTAATTTCTAACAAACACAAAAGAAATGCAACAGGCACAAAACAAAATGGTACCTATATTACATACATTCTGATGAATGCCTCTCGACAATTTAATTACAAACATGTTAACAATTCTAACATTAACACAAACATGAAGAACAATACATAATAAACATCTATGTACATTGTTTTAAATTAGCTAACTTTTCACCTACTCATTGAGGTCTAAAATGATCAGGTTGCGTTACAGAGTTGAATTTTCGAGCATCAATCGTCATCCGTAAGGAACCGTTGGACTTATGGACCCAGCACAATGGATGTAAGTAAGGAGTATCTGCGATCTCTATAATGCCGTTCCTTAGCATCTCTTTTATTACTTCTTTCGCCTTGTTTTTACTGGCGTTAGGTATGGGTCTACTTTTATGGGAGTATGGGGTAGCATTTTCGACCTTAAACACGTGGGTATATTTGTTGCACAGCCCTGGTCTATCGCTAAAAACGTTCTTGTTCTTTATCAAGCATGCTCTCAACTGATCCTTCTGCGTAGCGTTTAAGTTATACGTTCTGTTAATCTTCTCTTCTAACAACTTCTGGAAGTCCACTTCTCTTCTCGCCTCATTAACATCGCTAACCATTTTCAATTCCCTCAACTGACAGTCGTTTACAAGGAGGTCTTCATCTTCTTTATTTTCACATATTTTATCCTTTATTTCCTCATCTACACCGTAGTATTTCATATTGTCGCAGTTTTCTTCAATAACTACACCTAAGCTGTCATCTTGGTATAATACAACGTTTTCTACAAAAAATCTTTCATTATATATTTCATCGCAGCTTTCTCCTATTTCAGCAATATCATCTTCCAACAGCTTTATTCTTAGAGTATTTTCCCCCTCTCTGATTTCTAATTCGTGGGATTTGAAATCTATCTTTGCCTGCCAGTTGTACAGTAAATCATTTCCAATAATTAGCTCTCTCGTCAAACGTTGTATCACGAGTGCTATGAAGTCGAACGTCCAGCCATCTACGCACGCTTTTATCAACGCTTGATATTTCACTCTATCTTTCTTTCTTCCTATCGCCGTGCTGCAATAGACATTACTCACGCCGAAATATTCAACACGATGCAAGGCCGTAAGTTCCAGAAAAAATTCTTCAGATATTACAGATGTGCTAGCCCCCGTGTCTGTATAGTTATGGTCCCATATTTTCACTATGATTTGTGGTGGATTAATCAGTTCCTTCTGTAATTCTGTCGGATGATTCACATGCTCCTCGATTGGTTTGAAATCGTATTTGCTCTGTGCCCGCAACACCGAATCGTTTTCCAGAGCGCAAAATGATCTGGGAATTAGTTTTCCAGATTTTCGTTCCCTAAGTTGGCACTCGACGCATTAATGGCGCTATTATCGGCCGCTCGGTTTTCCGGCATTGGGAGTTCCCTATTTTCACCGCCATTTCCTTCCGCGTGTGATCTGGAATTTTGATTTACTTGCGAAGGGAAATTATGATTGCCAAAATTCCTCCTTACATAACCTTGGTTTCCTCTCCGCGTGTAATCCCTATAAAAGTTAAGGTGGTTCAGTTGGCTGCTTCTCCCGCTCCCTCTATGTTCCGATACCTATTATATCTCGAGTTCTGTCGATGTTGAGGTATAGTGTTTCTATAATGCGATCTTGTATTGGAATTCCTATCCGTCTCGTCATTCTCAACGTTGTCTCTGCTTGCCTCGCCTCTCGCGTTATTCCTTTGTATGCGTTGTACGTCTCTAACATAATGATTTCCTAACCTTGTCCCCCTGTATGGATGTTGCTTATGTTCACCGTTTGTACTTCTCTCCTGACGTTGATTTATATTCGTCCTTGGATAATTGGTATGTGCTTCAAATTCCGTTAATAACTCGAACATGTCGGAGAAATCTATCGGTTTTGCTACAATCAAATTGTTCCTAATGTGCTGGGGATAATGACGTATCAAGGAGTTTATGACCTCTTGCTCGCTCATCTGAGGATCCAAAAGTTTAGCCTTATTTGCAAGCTTTAAGAAATATTCAGTCATAGAAATTCCTTTTTGAGGTTCGTAGTGCCCAGTAGCTAACTCTACTTTAATTCTGTTCTGACGTCCGGGACCCCAAAATCTACTTATAAATAAATTTCTGAACATACTATATGTTTCATGAGATGCCAAAGTTAACCTCAACCATTCCAAGGCATTTTTTTTCAAGCTACGTTTGACGATCATCATACGGAATTCGTTAGGTATTCTTTTTATTCTAAAACAGTCTTCAAGTTCCCGTAGGAAAATTTTTGGGTTATCACCAGCTTCCTCGTCAAAAGATGGTGGGGTTATGTCATGTAACAAGTGGTTCATATTATAAGGAAGAGTTTGATTTGGTATATGACAGGGTTCAGCTAAGTCATTTTCCTGAAAGTCAACATTGTTACTGCCATTGTCAGATAAGTCAATCTCAGACACATTCCTATCTACATTTACATTTTGACTTTCGTTAACATTATTGGCCTGCAATGCAATTACAACTTGGGTTAACTTCCCAGTGTTTTCTTTTTCTAAATTATCTTGCAATTCCTGCATATTAATTTTTGCTTCTCCACTGAACTTATTGGACTCCTGACGTTGTAATTGCATTTCAGTACCCATAGTTTTCACAACCCTGCTTAGGTTACTAATTTCCGCAGCAAGATTAACCTGAGCTAATTTAGTTTCATTATGAACTGTCTTAGAATTTTCTGCTATTGCATCTATCTCATGCTTCATTTTGTCCTCTAACCTTTCTAAATCTACTCTTTGTTTATCCATTTTCTCATCCTGCTGTTTCTTAAACTCATCTAACTCTTTAACCATTTCCGTCTGCATGTCTTTCACTACTCTTTCTTGCCCTAACTTGATTTCATTCACTAGTTCTTCTAACTTAATTATATCCTTTTTACTAGATCCAATTTCTGCCCTTAATTCTAAAGACAATATTTTCAGTTCTTCTTTACACTCTTTCCTGCCCAGTTCAATTCTCTCAGTTACTGTAACTAAGCTACTATCCATCTTATTATTTAATTCACCTATCTTATTTTCTAAATCTGACTTATTATTGGATAATTCCAACTTTATTTCATTTAAACTACTCTCATTACTATCCAATTTATTTTCTAAGTCTGACTTATTATTGTATATCTTCTGAGATAACTCCATTATCTGTTTAGAGAATAATTGCATGTATTCTTTCAATCCTAATTCTGTCTCACAAACCTTTACCACTGATTCTTCACTTTTCTCTCACTCTTTACTACCACTTAACTCTAACATTCTCCATCTTTTCTACTAATTTCCTATTCCTCAATATCATTTAATCTGTTGTCCAAAATAATTTTTTTTTTTAATTTTACATACAATTACAACAGTCTTACTTGTTAAACATTGAACTTCACTTATTTCTCCTCTCTTCTAACGACCTACGCTGTCCTTGGGTTTCCTCGTTTCTTCTTTTTTTGTTCACTCATCTTACCTCGCGTTGACCCAATTCCGAGCCTACCGTTGAGGCGCCATTTGTAACGGTGTTTTATTTATTCTTACTAGCCACACGTTGATGCGACATTTGTAACGATGTGACTCGTTGCACTGTTGACCCAAGTAGTTTCCAATTTGTAACGTTCCTTCTTCTTACGTGGAGCTTACCTCACTGAGACCTGAGGGTACCATTTGCTGTTTGGTGTTGGGGGGGGGGGGGCGTCAATCCTTCCTTGCCGGGCTAACACAGCGGTGAGCATGAACGATTTTCTTTTTTCTGCAGTCCTGTGAAATGTATATATCTAGGGAGTGGTGCAGAACGACACGCGGTTTGATTAATTATAAGTTCACATTTAATTTGTTTAATTAGTTTATTTTTACTATCACACGAGAATATACGTTTAGATATGATGGATTGGCGTCCTTTCCTATGTACGGGGTTCACCCGTCAATGCCACGGACCACGCACTATTCTATGTTCGATAAGTTCTTTATATTGTGACCCGCGTCGTAAAATAACGTATCTCTTGTGTGAAGGGTAATTCCTTCTTACTACTACACATTAATATTTGTATATTATGGCGTATATGCCGTAATACCACAGTTTTTACTCGGACTTGGTGTATCAGACACGACGCCAATCCAGATAACACATGAACAAGACAATTGAATATCCACATCATTGCCCACTGTAATAACAATTCAAAATTTAAGGGGGCTCTTTCTGCCACCACTATAAACATACATTTTAAATATTTTAGGAGGCTTCTTCCAAACAATATCGCCTCACATGGAAAACCATTCACCGATGGAGAAATGATCAAGGAATGCGTAATTGCAGCAGCCGAAGAAATTTGTCCCGAATAGGTAAATTTATTTAAAACTGTCAGTTTCCCAGCAAACACCGTGGCTCGGAGGGTACAAGACATAGCAGAAAATATATTACCATGTCAACTATGTGACAAAAATGGACATCTTGAGTGGTTTTCTCTGGCCTTGGATGAGTCAACGGATGAGACAGATACTACTATGAAGAACTTCTCTATACTGATAGTATTCACGGCACGACTGCTGGGGAAGATAATTTCAAGGAGGTTGAAAATGCCATTAATACTAAGAATCTTCGATAGAAAAACTTGAAATCTATTACAACTGATGGAGGCAAAAACATGTGTGGTAAAAATAAAGGAGTGATTGCACTTGTGTCAAAGGCTGTAGAAAATGACGATGGTTCAAAACCATTAGTCTTACATTGTATCATTCATCAACAATCCATGTGCGGAAAATGTTTGGATATGTCTGAAGTTATAAAACCAGTCATATGAGTTGTTAATTTAATGAGATCCACTGGGCTGAATCACGGAAAATTCCGCGAGTGTATTCAAGAGATTGGAGAAAATGACTTACCATACTGCCGTACGGTGACTTAGTTGCGGAAACGTTTTTCAGCGCTTTTTTAAACTTCGAACAGAGATGAAATTTTTTTTGAATGGAAAGCATTGCCCTCTTACTGAATTACAAAATAGCGAATGGCTGTGGAAGTTAGCATTCTGTGTAGATTTGACAAAAAGTATGAACGAACTGAATTTGAGATTGCAAGGAGTAAACCAACTTCTCCCTGTGTTATACACTAATATCAAATCGTTTCGGCAGAAAATAATACTGTTTCAATCACAGTCACAGAAAAAATGTTTCACACATTTTAAAACGTGTGAAATATTCAGCCACACTACTGAGACTGAGTTTCCTGTCCATTTTGCAATCGATGCTTTGGGTGTTTTGAAGATACATTTTGATACCCGTTTCTCAGACTTTGATGACATCGCGAATGAAATTAAGGTTTTTCAAAATCCTTTTGATACTGACATTGAAACCCTAGTCCGGAACTTCAAATGGAAATTATTGATTTACAGTGCAGTGATATAATTAAGAACACATATCAAAACTCATATTTGTTGGAATTTTATAAGTCTTCCACTGTTACAATTTGATAATTTGCATAAATTTGCTCGTGGGCTGTTTTCTGTTTTTGGTACGACTTACTTGTGTGAGAAAACATTCTCCAAAATGAAGTACACAAAGAGTGTTTACAGATCTAAGTTAACCGATGAGCATCTTAAATCTCTCTTAATAATTCGTACAAGCAAAATATTTCCAGTGGTAAATCGCAGTTAGAGTTACATGAATCTCATTAGTATTTTTCAGAAGGGGACACCCCGCAGTTTCATTCGCATTAATTTAACTTTCCCGTCTCCGAGGGATTTTCAGGATAAAAATAATGTGTGATATTTAGGATATATGTATGTACATTCCAAACTTCGGTTTACATACATATACGATACTCTACCCCAACATAACTACCGAGGGTGAAACCGCGGGATGTTCACTAATGTTAACGAGATTCATTTCAATTATTTGCTAGTTATAATATATAAATTTAATTGACTGATTATTATTCTTGTCATTAACCTTTACCTGGTAAGTAAATAAAACAGACTAATATTAAGGTTTTTTTTTCAATCTAGCATATCATAGCAACAGAATTATTGTAACCAACTATTATAAATAAATATTATTGTAAATATTATTGTATTATTATATGTGTGTTAATATTTACGTTGATTTGTAATAATATGCAACTGACTCAAATAATATTGTAAGACTTTACTTTGTAATTAATTGATACATTAAAATTAAATAAATAAATTTGTGGTTCATGACACAGTTAACTTAAAAAGCAACAACAAACCATAAGCAGTCGCGGGCCGGATTGAAGACACTGGCGGGCCGGATTTTGCCCGCGGGCCGTAATTTGGAGACCCCGGCTCTACAAGACGGTGCAAATAGATTCATTTTATCATTAATAGTAATGGATTTATGAGCTGAAAGTGTCTGTTTTGTAATAGCCCTGAATATTAATTTTCGCAACTGATTGTTCATTCATACTAGCCGTGTGTAGGACAAAGATTGGAAAGGTACAATCAGAAATAGCATTGCATTGTTCAGTCGTTCTTACTATCTAATGAATAGACTACAGTTTTACCAATTAACATGTGAATTAGCTACTTTCAGGTTCCACTGGACAGTCCTCACTAAGTCCTGAATTTTTGCTAAATAAAATGGAGTTTTATAACGAATAAATGATACAGAAAACAAATAATATCAAACTATAAAACTAATGTTCTTCATTTTCCCAAAGGTATTTATTTCAACACTAAGCATTTGTATTGTAATTGCTGAGAAAAAATACAGATAAAACATATGTATTAACACCTGTTGAAATATAAACTGAGAGAATGCAGCGGTATTTCACTGAGTATACACAGCTTCAACATGTTTCCTCACTAGGCTAAACCTAGATTAGAAAAAGAAAGAATAATGGGCGGGTATGGATGTTAAATTGAGCGCGTGTCTTTCGGTCATTTGTGAGGACCATGCACGGCGTAAAGGTAAAGGAGAAAGGGTACAGACACAGAGGGGATACCTCGCTCACTTTGATCTACTCAGATCTATTGTAGCTACCATCCTCCCATGTGGCAGGGATGAAATGAGGAAATCGAAGGTGCCACAGAGGGTCGCAGCTAGACAGGCCAGAGAGACGCGCGGAAGTCCCTAACAAGTACTGAGATCTCTTCATCCCGGCGCCAGGCCCCGCCAAGCAGCCATCACATCGCAGGTCCGGTATCGCACTGAGCTCCCCGCCCCCTTCCTCGATGGAGGACAAGGTCCGCCAAACGCCACCTAGCGCCGAGAACAGCAGTTACCATGCGCAATCATCCGATGGTAAGGAAATGGAATGAAGGGAAATGATGGAAAGGAAACCGTGGTATGAAATAACACAGTCCAGTATTCGCCTAATAGACATGGAGAAACCACGGAAAAACCCATGCCAGAGTGCGCGGCCACGGCGATCGAACCTGCGACCTCCCAAATGTGGGCCACAGACGTTACCGCCTGAGCCATCCCACTCGGTATTCATAGTGAAACTCGGTGTGTGTGGCTCAGTTGATTAGACACTGGTCTACTGATCCCAAGGTCGCGGGTTCAAATCCCTCCCAGACGGTTTTTAAGTGTGCTTAAAAACGACAGCTTCATGTCACTAGATTTACTGGCATGTCAAGGAACTGCGGGACAAAATTCCGGCACACTGGCACGCTGATGTGATCCTGGCAATTGACAGCGTGGCTAATCAACAAAATAAATTTTTATTTACACGATTATTAAGCACGGTTATTATCGTGGTTATTCAGCAGCGCATCTAAGTGATCGAGAAAACAGCTGTCAAGAAGACATGTGGTAACAACATTATTGGTAGTATGCAGTCCGCGGTGTTGGGCTACTCAAAGACAGAGAGTAGTATGGGTGTTGAGTCTTGCTGCTCCTTGTGTTTAGTAGGTGAATGGTGGCAGAGCTTCTGAACGCTTGGGGCCCTGGAACTGACAAATTATCAAATTGACGCATATAAATGTTTCCCAAACCTTCAATCCTTGATTGGCAGTGATTTTAGATTCCGCCATTTTCAAAGGTCCTAAATGCCATGTGAGTTACGTTTAAACACCCCTTTTCTGCTTAAATTTTCGGCAGTATTTGAAGAAAATATGGGCCAAAAAGCGCTCAAAAACAACCAAATTCAAGGGAAAGGAGTGGTTAAGTAGCATCTCGCCGCAAGGGAAAGTTATGAGTCTGAGGAGAGGAAGTACTAGACGAAAGTGGGAAGCTGTGACAAACATGATCATGATGCATATGTGTAGAAAGATTATGCTTAAATTTTTGCTTCTAGAATTTTTTCAGCATATGCTCCATTTATGTGAATTTAGTTTCAATTTTTGGCTTAAAATCTGAAAAAATTGTTTAACTTTAAAAAATAAATACACAAAAAGCTTAAAAAATATTCTCCATGGCCATCAAAGCAAAGAAATTAATTACTTTAAAAGTATGTTTTCTTTTTGCCAGAGATAGGTGGTGTTTGTTGGGCAATTAAAGTTTATAAAATGATCAAACTATTGCGATAATTTAGTTTGTGATGCGTAAGGAATATTTTAAATAATAAGATATTTTCGCATTATGAATAAATTATTCTGTTAAAACTATCTATGACAGATTGTGCTGGAACTTTGTATGGTAGTTTATAACATACACAACCTTAAGTGCGCAAAATATTAATTTCAGATCAATAAAAATGTACAAAATTCAAATGTCAGTCACAGGGTACTTTAAGTTTATACCTTTTAGAGACTTTTCCGTAAAATCCCATATAACCGATTTCATCAAATCAGTGTTTGTTACATATTACTCGTACATCAGTTCACAGTGAGGAAGCATTCGCCTGTTTGTGGCCTCTTATTCATTTGACGACCGAACAAACTGTCCGGTAATGTAGACATCAATTTACAATAGAATTATATTACATATTATGTTATGTGTATTAGAAAGTTAGTAAAGCTTGTGTTTAATCTGATATCAATGTCTTATTTCAGTCTCTCCTGCCGAAGCTTCTCAGCCACACTCCAGCAGGAAGTTCCACCAAGAACATTATTCATTACGCTCAAGAGATAAAAACCGGTAAGTAGGTACATGTCGAATCAGTTGGGAATTTTGATGTCATACTGGTAGGTTGCCATGGTAGCTCAGTGGTTAGAGTAGTTGCGCATAGAGCGGAAGATCCGTGATTCAAATCCCTGCTATGACATTGAATTTTTCAGTTCTGATTCTCCCTCTCAGATCAGTTGAGTCAGTTCTGACACACAAGGGATCATTTCAGAATGTTTTTTCTACCACTCTAAATAAATTTTTAGATGCGTTCGCTACTGATGCAGTGACGTGTTATCCGTGAGTTCATCCACCTTACTGATTAAATCCCTGGTTAAAGCTGGGAGAACCAATGTGCACAAGGAGGAAATAACTGGGCAGCCTGGTATTATCAATGAAGAACTTATCCGATTGGTTGTCGACAAAATTATAAAGAATGCAATTTTCCCTTTCGCAAGTTTATTGTGCTCCGCTTTATAAAGTGTTTGCGAAAGAATTACGCAATTTGCTTCAGGCGGCGCCGTGGCCGAGTGGTTAGACCGTTCGCCTACCACCTAGGCGGCCCGTGTTCGATCCCAGGGACCCGCATGTGGTATTCGTGGTGGGAAGCGGCGTCTGAACAGGTTTTCTCCACATTCTCCGGTTTCCCCCACCACTCGTTCCACCAATTGCTCCATCATCACCTTTCCAGTCATCCATTTCGCCTGCATTTCATATCATCCTTTTCCTCACTACCATACCTGGTGCTTGGCTGACCACCCGCTTCCAGGTTTTCACTCTGTTCCACAGGTCTCTCTGTTCCCCGACAAGTGTCTGACCCTAGGCATTGGCTTGTAGGTCCTAGTGGGCGTAGGTCCTACATAAGGGGAGGGTAAGCAGATGAAGCAGAAGAAGAAGGAATTTGCTTCCTGTGGGTACCTAACCTTCTTTCTAAACAACACATGGTTCATTAGATGAAGTACACACTACAAAAGAGAAGGCAACGCATTTCGGAACCAAATCGTGACATGAGATGAATTGAGAGCGAGTTGTGAACGCAGAAACAAAGAAAAAATATGAATATACGGCTTGGAGCCATGCTCAACCTTACCGTGAGAGAGACGAAATGTCGTTCAAAGTAAAAGTCACGGTAAGCTGAGCTCTGGAGTGCGCCCATGATAACGCCCACCTACATACTGCGCAGCACACCCTAGCCGAGCTGTAAGATCACTCTCTATACAGCCCGATTTGGCGTCTAGCGATTACCAACTCTTCAGGTACATCAAGGAGTTGCTTTTAAAATAATCAGATTCTACTCATGAGATACCCTCATGCAGGTATAGGAATTCCTAAGCAGGTGGCTAACAAAGGCCAACGCTCACAGACAAGTAAACATGATCTGGTGAGTGCTGTCTGCATTTGCTATAGCGTAAGAGGTTTAAGCTGAAAAATGGAAAGCAGAGGAGTGCCGGAAAACCACAAACACTCAATTTGGAGGACGGAGCACCAATCAGCGGTAAAAACATCGAGACAGGGAACAACGCCAGGAAAGAAACCCTCTGCAAGAGAAAACAGGGTAGGACAAAAACAATTTGACAATGTATACTCAGAACAGATGTAAAAAAGAACAGTGTTATTGTAATAATATATGTTAAACTCAATTTTATTAGAGAAATAGAATAGTGCTCTTTGTAAATGCTCTTAAGAAATAATAAGGTAGTGGGTACTCATAATAGCAGATCCAATTTAGACATAGAAATAGATTGTAATACAAAAAGATACAGAATGGAGAATACGGAAATTGAGGGAATAAGTCAGGAGGAAGTCTCCCAGGAAAACAATGTAGTCATTACCAGTAGAAGTAACTCGCCTTACCCCGGCACCAACAATAGTAATGTCATGAAAATACTTGAACAATTATTAGCTGCACAGAACGGATTTGAGGCTAAAATATCAGAACAGAGTAGCAAATTAGAATCTAAATTATTAGAACAGAGCAGTAAATTAGAAGCTAACATATCAGAACAGAAAACAATGTTACAACAAATTGAGGCTAATGGTGTTAGATTAGAAACTCGCCTAAATGAAGGGTTAGCTCAGCACAACGAGGCATTAGCAAAAATGCAAACAGAAATTGATCAGGTTAGGAACCAAGCAGCACTAGACCTAAGTGAAGTAAGAAAAAGTATTAGTTGTAATGTTAAAGAGTTAGAAAATACATGTCAATTGTTGCATGAACAACTGGAGGGTGGCTTGAGTAAATTAGATGATAAATTAACCAAGAAGCAAAACGAATTCGAAAATGATATCCAAAAAGAAATAAGAGTAATGCAGCTCGCAATAGAACAAGATCGAAGAGTATCAATTGAAACGCTCGAATCCTTAAAAGATAATGTTCAAGAGCAGATCTCAAGTCACCTGAGAGTTGAAAAAAGGGTAGAAGTAACTGAATGTAGCATTAATGAATTAAGAGGGTCAATTCGGAGGCTTGAACTATCTCAAACTAGCACTCCGAGTGTAACAGCCAGTAATTGTAACGAAAGTTCGAGCGAAGCGAATGTTGAATGTCAACATATCGCAGAAACTCGTCCACAATATAATGTAACCCAGATACCAAGCTCGCAAGTATGTACCAATAACCTTATGGGATTTAATAACCTGCTTAACGAACTTACGATACCAACATTCGACGAGAACGTCGGGGATAACCCTAGGCAATTTATTTTGGACGTCGAGGAATACTTCAAACTCAAAAATGTACCGGACGCGCTAAAAATGCTCGTTGTTAAAAAAAGGTTTACGCAATCGATCCCTTAATTGGCTGAGATTAACACTAGGGGAAGACCAGGATTACCAATATTTTAAGAATGCATTTTTAAACCGATACTGGAGTCCGATCGCCCAAAATCACATCAGAACCTCTCTCAACAATAGCAGATACGATATCCGTAACGGTCAAACAATGGTGGATTACTTATATTGTGGGCCCAACGGAGCAAACTAATTGAACCGCCCGTCAGAGAGACAGATTTCATAAATCTAATCATCCAGCATTTTCCGGAACAAATAAGAAACTACCTAATAGTAGCCAAACCCAAGAATTTAACGGAAATAATTGAATTAATATCGGCATTCGAAAGTAACGGCCATGACTTCCATTATAGCCCAGGGAACGCCGCATAGACCAACAATGTCAGCAGGGATGAACCAACGTTTCACAGATGGCAAAATTCCCAGAGGTCCGGAGTTCCAAATGACATAAACTTCAATCGGGGACGCAGATATCAAAATACCCGAGAGAGATACGAACCTGAGATACCCAACTCTAATAATTGGAGTAGAGGGCGCGAAAATCACCACTGGAACAATCGAAATAACCATGAGCATCACATTAACTTTATCCGGTCGAGCCCCCGACATCGAAACTTTCAATATCGAGGAAGAGCTAGAGGTTATCATTGGCGAAACAGGGCCCAGGAAGATTATCGCTGGAACGGAAGTCGATCTGACGACGAATCCGACAAGAACCGATATCGAACAGACAGAAATAGTTCACCAGGTCATTCTGAGAGGAGAGGATACGAACCCCAAATAACTGAAAATGGAAATGGAACCGACCACCACCAAAATATAAACTCAGGACAGATAAACCCGAGTAGAAATGAACAGGAAAACTGATAAGCGGTCTTGTTTTGGATTCTAACGAGGCTGCCATAAGCAGAGGTCAAGAATCCAGCATCATATGGATAACCGAGCCTACCAATGGACGAAAGATAGAAAACACAATAGCAACCTTCCAACATATGACCGACACAGAAATCGCAGAATCTCCCAGAATAACAGCTATTATAGCCGGCGAATCTTACAACTTGACAATAGATACCGGGGCTAGCTTGAGCGTCTGCAGTTTAAAAATTTACCACCATCTACTGCAACGAAAATTAAAACTAATGACCCTACCCGTAAAGAACGTGATTTGCCGTGTAGCAGTAGGGAAGAGCGTACAAAGAGTTCGAACACAAATAATGATTCCACTCACTATAGGTAGTGAAATAATATTCCTTGTAATACCAAACTTAATCTGTGACTTCTTACTAGGCTGTGACGTGCTATACACCATGAAAGCAAAATTAGATTTTGTAAGCAGAAACCTGAGCATAGGGAGAGGCGATCAAAGAATAAATATTCCATTTGTAAGAAGCGAAGACGATCACACTGTTGAGAAAACGCCGGGAGAAATTGCTTTAAGCCAAGAGACATTTTTTGTACAGCATATAGAAGTTAACAAGAGCCAAAGCTTAGTTGGGGTAATATACAAACATGATAATGAGTCAGAAATGGAGGAATATAATAATAAGTACAAATCTTGTGATGAAGAAAGAAAATATTACATCCAGGCTAGCATCGGGTTACAAAAAATCGAAAATATTTATGAAAAGAAGCACTGTACACTTTCATACCCGGAGGACAAACAGGCCAACGACAGCCAATCAGCTATCAGGGAGAAAATTTTGTGTTCGTGTGACCTTGACCAAGATCAAAAGGACAAACTATACAGGGTGTTATTGAAGAACCGACGTGCATTTTCAGACAAACCAGGACTATGTTCGGCATATCGACACTCCTTCATAGTCGAAAACTTAAAACCTTTCACTCATAAGCGTAGGGATTTACCTATCGCACTGAGAGAAAAAGCTAATGAAGTAATTGCAAGAATGTTGCGTGATGGAATAATTGAGATCTTTCATAGTTGCTACGCTCAATGGAACATGTTGGGTTCAAAAGAAAGATGGCAGTTTACGAATGACCATAGATGCAAGAAAAGTAAATGCCCATACCATACCTGATCACTTCAGAACAGAGAGCATAGAAACTTTCCTAACGAAAATCAGCAAGGGAAAATATTTTTCGAATCTTGACTTAATCTCCGCCTATTGGCAAGTGGAACTGGGCCTATTGGCAAGTGGAACTGGAGGAGGACGTAAGAAAGTATTCTAGCTTCCTACATGAAGGAGTATTGTATCGGTTCCGAAGGGTTCCATACGGGTTATTGACTTCGCAGAGGGGATTCCTAAGAGCTATAAATGCCATCTTCGGGGACACCGCAAAGGATTTTCTCACCCAATACGTTGACGATTTCCTTATTATCGACGAAAACTTCGAAGACCATCTAAAGCACCTAGACTTCGTATTGAATATACTAATTGAAAATAACATGACGCTTAACATCTCGAAGACGAAGTTCCTAGTAAAAGAAGTAGAATTCCTTGGATATGTCATATCAGAAAAGGGGATAACACCTAACCAAGCCAGAATCGCCGCAATTGAGAAGATTCCACCCCCTAAAAGCCCGAAGCAATTAAGGCGACTATTAGGTATATTTCAGTTCCAATCGAGAATTATCATAAGATATGCAGCAGAAGTAGCACCCCTGCGAGAGCTCTTAAAGAAAGGAAGGAAATGGATATGGGAAGAACATCACCAAGCTGCCTTTGAAAATGTGAAGAAATTATTCGCAAATGCAATCTAATTAGAACGGCCAAAGGACGACCTCCCTTATCAGATTCACGTAGATGCATCAAATGTGGCCTACGGGGCAGTATTATCACAAATGTCAAGTGATGGAGAAACGCATGTCATCGCTACGGCATCCAGAGGATTAACCGACGTTGAAAAGAACTCTTGCGCTACAGAATTAGAGATAGCTGCGTTATACTATTCGTTGCAAAAATTCAGACAGTACATTTATAACCGCAAGATCACCATTTATACCGACCATGTGACCCTTTCTTTCATTAAATCGTGCAAGCTCACCAGTACCAAAATTTCCCGATATATTCACGAAATATTATCTCACGACGTGGAGATACATCACATCCCAGGAAAAGACAACATATTCAGTGACCTGCTGTCTAGACTAAATCACAATCCCCAAATCCCTGAAAGTATAGAGCGCCCACACAAAGAAGTGATACTGATGAGAATGGAAATTCCGATGAATAAAGATCTTGCAAGGAGTTTGAAAGAAATAGGGAGAAAACAACGAGAGGACGGAAAGCTCGCTAAACTGATAGAAAAAGCGCCGGAAATCAATGACGAAATTAAAGGCACTATCGGCGTTAGAAATGGGATACTGTATAAGTTACACGGTAAAGACGTACAAAAATGGAAATGTTATATACCAGAGTGCATGGAAAACGAATTAATCAATGCATACCACACAGCATTGGCACACGCTGGAACTGAACGAACATCACTGACCATCCTCGATAATTTTTACCTACAGAGAATCCAGCACAAAGTCCGAAAAATAACTTCCACGTGCGTCCTCTGTCAAAAGGCCAAGCCGCTCAACATGCAATACGACTTCGATACCAACGCAGTCATAAGAAATAAACCAAACGAGCTGACAGCGATAGATTGTCACGGTGAGATGCCCACCGGAAGATTCGGGTATAAATACATTATCGTAATGATGGATACATTTACCAAACTCATAAAAATTTATCCTGTGAAGAAGATAAACAGTGAAACCTGTTTGAGGAAGATCTTGAAAGATTACATCCCTAAATACGGCAGGATGAAGGCAGTTCTGACTGACAACGCCACCATGTTCACTGGGAAAAGGTTTACAGAAACCTTGAAAGCCAACGATATCAAGATATACCATTGTTCGAGATATCATCCTCAAGCTAACCCCTGCGAGAGAGCAATTCGTGATATCTCGCTATTCTTTCGTATACTTAGCCATAAAAAGCACAGCAAGTGGGTTGATTATTGTCATCAGATTGAAAACCTGATTAATTACTCCGTGCACCCAGTAACGAAATTTAAACCCATCGAGCTGATGGAGGGAAAACCTATCAGCTTAGAAATGAACAACATCCCACCACCGATTGAGAAAGCACGAGAGGAAGATCTCTCCGGACTGGAAATGTATAAAAGGGTGGTAGAATCTCTCAGGTCCCGAGCAGAAAAGCGCAAGGCACAACACCAACGAAAAAGGTGAAGAAAATGGAAAATAAATATAGGTGATAAGGTATTAGTGAGAGACTATGCCAAATCCAGCGCCTTAAACAAAAGATACCACAGGATGGAATTAATTTACCGAGGACCGGTATCAGTCACGGCAAAATTCGGCACCGATACCTACGAACTATTCGACGAAAAGGAAGCAAAAAGCATAGGCAGATTCCACAAGCAACTCCTCCGACCTTACAAGACGCCTATTAGCTAAAGAAGGCCAAATACCATTGCCAGAATCCTAAAAAAAAAGAGAGAGAAAGAAATTTAAAAAAAAAAAAAAAAGGAATCTACGTTAATTCTTGGAGACCCCTAAATGTTGGCGCACCAAGAACAATAATCATAATAATAATAACAATATCCCGATCAATGATGATCACAATTAAATAAATAATGATTATTAAAGACTGTTCATACTTGCTTGTTGGTAAACGGGACAGTAAACATATTCATGTATATTACAATTAAGAAAGAAAGTGAACCTATTCAATTATGCAAATAGTTTTCAAAGTGTCAGTGAACCAATGGTTAATAAGTGCAAAAAAAAATTGTGTAGTGCGGTTGAACCCCATTATTAGACGCCGTTCGGGTCGAAAGAAAGGAAAAGATAAAGAATCGTGTGTAAGTGATCCCTAAACCGACAAGAAACACTATTCAAAGTAAGAGTATAAGAAATCCATTGTTATGCCAGGTTAACAGCCAAAACATAAACGGCTTAAGGTTGTACAAAGGCTCCTTAATCACGACATATTACTTGTATTCATATCACATAGTGTAATCTTGATTATAATCGTATTTATATAATGTTCAAAATAACTGTAATTTACTAAATATGTATAAAATGTATTACGGAGGACTTAGTCATGAAAAGATGAACACTGCAACCTCTCTGGCAGGTTAATCTTTTTATGACGGAGCACTTGAAACAGTATTACATATCACTACATTCAACCTAGGCGGGGTTAATGACCCGTCAGCTGTTCGACTAGCCAACAGGCACTTGCCCAGTGAGTCGACTGGAACAAAGAGTCAGTCAAGCTTGAGCAATGAAAGTGGAAGGGCGGATGTAAGCAGTGACGAATGTAAATTGTAATGTAATAGTGAAGTTGATATATATATATAATTTATTAATCAATGAAAACTAGTGTTATTTGTTTCTCCGTTCCCCCTGAATCCGTGCTCTCCGACATAATCATCAAAAAGAAGATATCGAAGGGAAACAGCTTCAGTTGGTGTCTTCATTTCGTTGCACCATGACTTCTAAAAAGGACAGCTTCTCGTTCTTTTCTACTTCCATTGTGAATTGTATGTTCGGGTGGAGGCTGTTAAGGTGTTCCAGGAATGTGCCTATGGTGTCCTTCCCATGCGACCATACCACAAAGGTGTCGTCCGCATATCTAGCCATAGCGCTGGTTTGAGATCGTATGTTTCAATGGCCGTATTTTCAAAATCTTCCATAAACAGGTTTGCGACCACGGCTGCCCGCTCTCACCCGTGGTCGCAAACCTGTTTATGAAATATCAGTTTCTCTGGCTCTGTACATAAACAAACACCGTAACGGTGCGTTTTGAAAGCAAACTCGTACGCTGCTGTGTCCCTCTATGTTTACTGTGTGAGTGTAGGCCAATCACAAGTGTTAACTTCCAAAACATTACACGAAAGCGAAAGCGTCCGACCTGTTTACACCCACAAACTAGGCCAATTCCCTGACCAACCTCAGCGCAACGTTGTCGACTTACTGCATGTCTGAAACAGCAGCTCGGAGTATTCCTTCGCGTCTTTTAAATGATTAATGATTCGTAACCCTGTGTGATGTCCCATAATTACTACCGAAACGATGTCAGAAATTAGTTAGTTTACGCATCTAACGAGTAACAAACTAATTATTGTGGAATTACGCATCCAACTTGGGTCAAACACTATTTAGTTTTCGAAATCGGTTAATCAAAGAACAAAATGCCATTCGACTACTTTGTTTATAATGCTGCTGTGAAGTACATATTACACGGAATGTAATGACACCCTTCCACCCTGTATTTTATGAGGAATGAAGACAGTTTGTTACCTGTGGCATCCTTGTCTAGTGCGTCCAGTAACGGTACAGCCTTATTTCCTTTCATATTAAGTTTAATGCTTTGAAATTCCTATGCCTGCTCGTAGACACATATTCTAGGCAGCTAGAGGCAGATGAAACCACAGTACACCCTGCAAGATACTGGAGCCTGTTTTTACAGCCTTATTTCCTTTAATATTAAAAAGGTAAAAGGTACAGTACGGAGGGGGACACCTCGCTCACCCCCCCCCCAGGGAACCTACTATGGTAGATACGGTTTTGGCGCACCCGGGGCCCCGAGCCGCTCACCATCACTTCACCCTCTTCATATCCATCAACTGTGCTACGTGTAGTTTTTTATGTTGCTGCCATTTATCACCCTCTTGCTCTAGTAGGTTTATTATGATTATTGCTTAGTAAGGCCTTAGTTTTATAGCTCCTGTCTCACTAGCAGGGATCTTTCCTATCTCCGTGGTCCTGTGCCACGGTTTTCAGCGGGGCCCCGACTTGTGTGCTCTTCGGAGATCTCAGGCGCGAAAGTTGGGCGGACCCTTCACACTGTCCCCATGTGTAGCCTTAGGTGCGGAGCCCGTTCACACGTCATGTACAGCCATGTAGCTCCCTGAGGACACGGCCTGTGTTAATACCCCATGGCGTGGCCTAAAGCGGGGAGCCACAGGTGGTTATTCCTGCGGTGAGGGAATAAAGCCGGGGTGCGCCTGGTGAACTGTTTACTCATGTGGACAAGCAGTGTAGATCGGAGAGTAGTCCCTCTGAAGTACGCCTTGAGGTCAGTCATGGAGGGGTCTCCATGGCGGCACAGACCTTGGAGATTTTGGTGTCCTTTAGGCAGGCCGACGCCAACGGTTCCGGATGGGGGTCCAATTTAATATGCATCCGCGCAAAACCCCTTTTTTGGACCCTTTTCTAGTTGTGACCTTAGCTTGGGACGGGAAAACGCTAAAGGACATCAGCCCATTTTGTATTCAGCGAACAATAGAGCGGGTATGTGGACCAGTTAAAAACGCGACACGACTTCGAGACGGTACGCTGTTGATTGAGACTAACACCGCAGACCAATCCCAAAAACTGTGAAAGGCAACTTTGTTGGGCTCCTATCCCAACCGGGTAGCCCCACACAAATTCTTAAATTCGTGTAGGGGAGTATTTACTACATGCAGCCTGGATGGTCTCTCCGTAGAGGAGATTGTCACCTGCCTCTCCGATTAAAGAGTCATTGAAGCGTACCGTTTGTCACGAAAGCAGGATGGGAAAGTGGTTCCCTTAAAAACTGTGTTTCTGACGTTCAAGGGAACGAATCTTCCAGAATATATCTTCTGTGGATACGAGCGCGGCGCAGTTTGCCCGTATGTTCCGAACCCGGTGCGCTGTTTTCAGTGCCAGAGGTTCGGGCATACTAGGAGCTCGTGTACCCCTCCTGCCCTTTGTGAACGTTGTGGCTTGGCAGCACATGAAGACACGGCTTGTACCTTGTCATCCATCTAGTTCCCCACAGTGTCAGCAGTTCGCTGACGAGAAGCGAATACAGGAGTTGAGCGTAAAGAAACGACTAACTTTTCCGGAAGCACGGCGGCGCTTCGAGCAACTTAATCCAGCTAATACCGTCGGTTGCGTGTCAGCCGAACGTCGCCCTCCTGTGGCCAATATCGGCTTGGAGCATGTGCCAGTTTCGAATGCCTCCACCCAACCCGAGTGGTCAGCGAGCACTCCTCCACAGCGTCGCCCTAATCCTCCTGCGACTACATCTATCGCAGTGCAGACTCCAGCTCTATCTCATGTGCCACCACTTCCGTGGACAGAGCTCTAGCCAGCCACGTTGTTCGAGACAGCAGTCCCACGTCCTCAATGAAGTCCTGCTCCTCCTCCGCGAGCCGTAGGGGATCTTCGCACTCCCAAACATCGGAGGAGTCGCCAGAGGATGGTGAAATTCATTTCATTGGTCCCACGTGCGCCAAGGTCAAAAGAAAGAAGAAGAAAAAGATAAACACTAGCCACTAATCTCTTTTTAATATTGAAATAATCCAGTGGAATGTTAATGGGTTCCGGGCACGTGTTCCGGACATACCACTAGTTGTTCAACGCTCTCCATCAATCGTGTGTCTACAAGGAACCCACTTGAAATTTAGTCAGGTTCTCCACCTTCGCTGTTTTTCGGTATTTAGACATGACTCTGCAGCTGGTCGGCTAGGAAACTGTGGTGTTGCTATTTTGGTGGCGCATACTATCTCTGCCACCAGGCTATAGCTGTGTGTGTACGGCGGCGCCGTGGCCGAGCGGTTAGCGCGCTCGCCTACCACCTAGGCGGCCCGGGTTCGATCCCAGGGACCCGCATGTGGTATTCGTGGTGGACGAAGCGGCGTCAGGGCGGGTTTTCTCCGGGTACTCCGGTTTCCCCCGCCATCTCATTCCACCGGTGCTCCATCTTCATTCCATGTATCATCAGTGTCACCGCCTGCGGTGCCATAGTAGTAAAAGCGGGCGTTAAACACTACAAACAACAACTGTGTGTGTACAGCTGCAGGGCTTGTGTTTGTCTATTTGCAATGTTTATTTGCCGCCACTCAGTGTGGTACACCAGCATGATCTTCGGGCTCATTTGGCGCAGATTACTACTCCGCTCCTATTTCTGGGTAATCTAAATGCCAAACACACCTCATGGGGCTCCGACACTGACTATGTTCGTGGCTGTCTTGTAGCAGACGTTTGCGATCTATCCGACTTAATTCTGTTAAATACTGATGTCCCTACATTGCTATCATCTGCCTATGCTACGCTCTCCGTTCTAGACATTTCCTTTTGTAGCCCGTCATTAGTACCACTTCTTGATTGGCCGTGCTTACCGATCTGTTTGGCAGTGATCATTATCCCATTAACATTCACCTAACTGGCCACCATCCTGTGCCAACACGACACCTCACTGGAGTATTTCCAAGGCTGAATGGGGGAAATTTCGTTCCCTCATTCACCTAACCGACGAAGACTTTGCCACCATATATAAAATGGTGGAGTATTTTACTTGCACTATCCTCCTTGCAGCAGATTCCAGCATTCCTCGCGGTTCATCTCCGCCAGGACACGCTCCTGTGCTGTGGTGGACCGAGGAATGCCCTCTCCGAAAGAATGTCGTCTTGTCGTGGCGGAGGGCCTCAGTACCCGATCCAAGCGGCCTACTAAGTGTCATTTTTTACCACTGGTTGGCAAGAGGTGAGGGGAAGCAAAGACCATTCCAAAATGGGTAGATGAGGCTCGGTAATCTTGGTCGACGACTCATCTAGGAGAAGAGGACTCCGAAGTCAAACTCCCCCAGGGGGTCCTACTACGGTAGTTACGGGTTTGGCGTACCTGGGGCCCCGAGTCATACTCTCGATTGGGTTCCTCTGAGAGGTGAGAGGGCACATGCCAAACGCCCAATCAACTTTGGTCCACTTTTGCGTTTGATCTCCCACCTGATGCCTCCCTGTACACAGTCTGATGGATAACCTACGTGTGGGTTGTAGGAGGATGGGGTGACCCAAGGGGTGACTGGGTAACCGCGTAAGTCCCAGCCCGTGGTTATCATGTAGGATCTGTGTGAGTATCCGCTGATAAAGGTCAGTCCCAGGAGGGGCCATTGCATGAGCTGATGCACTCCTGAAGGCGATCGGATCTCTTTGTCTATACATTGGGAGGTGAGACACTAGGGTGAGCAAGGTCCAGGCCAGGACCCTCACCTAAGCCGGGGTGGCGCCCAGGATGTGACATGCCATCGGAGACATTTGCAATGGTGGAGGATATTGGAACGGTTATTTGTTCTTCTTTCTTGCCACTCGTTGTTGATGCGACGTTTGAGACAGTTATTTACGTTTAATGCAGCTATGAGACTCTAAATACTTTTCATCGAATTTCTCGACGTACTTCAGGGCGTGGTATAGGTCTACGCCTTACAAGGATGATTAAATTTCCTTTTTATATTTTTATTACACTTATTTATTGTTCCTTTACGTCACAAACCATAATACAAATATTCTGGATTGGCGTCCTTTGTCTCAAGCCCTGCGGGGTTCACACAACCCGAACACGGACTACGTAATTTTGCGAGTTCGTAATCTTCTTCTATCTTTTGATGCAGCCTTACTAATTATATATTAGTTCTCTGCATTTTTACTCCTGTTAACTTTTAAAACACAATGTTCTTCCAATAAACACTATATGTCGATAACTTTTCAAATTATTCGCGGACTTTGCGATTTCCACATGACGCCAATCCCAATAACACATGAACAAGCTGAAACAATTGAAGATCTCTATCATTGCCCACTAGGACAATGATTCACAATTTTAGGGGGATTTTTCTGCCACCACTATAAACACAAATTTTAACTATTTTAGGAGGCTTCTTCTGAATAATATCGCCTCAATATCATCGCCCTGAGTCCAAAAACTCCAAACAACAAAAACAGCAAAGCAAGTGGAAGAGAAGTAGTCGAGTGTAGTGGTCCTTACTGCTTAGTTATTACTAGAAAAGAGGAAGGTAAAAAATTTCTATCGGCCCCTTTACCATTCAAAAGGGTCTGGATAACATTGCTGGTTCAGTAAAGTAATGCACTAGATCTCACAATGGCACGCTGCTGGTTGAAACACATTCATCCACCCAGGCAGCTAAAATACTGAAAGCGAATATGGTAGCAAGTTATCCTGTCAGTGTTGAGATGCACAGACACCCGTGCATTGGATGATCTAAGCAATGAGGAAATTCAAGAAAACCTTTTGGAACAAGGCGTTACTAACGTTTACCAGGTTCAGCGCAAAGAGAGTGGTGAACTGAAGCCAACACGTACCCTGTTCCTGACATTTGATGGGGTAGATTTCCCGCAAAGAATTAAGGCAGGGTATGAATCCATCGAAGTTAGGCCTTTCATCCCGAACCCGCTCAGATGTTTCAAGTGCCAAGGCTTTGGACATACAAGCGAGTTTTGCAGGGGACTACCTACTTGCAATAACTGTGGGGATGCATTACACCATGGTGATTGTAATTCAGCGCCGTCATGCGTGAACTGAAAAGGTGAATATCCATCCAGGTTCCGAGATTGCCCCCATTTTGTAGAGGAAAGAGCGATCCAAGAGATACGGTTTAGAGAGAAGGTACCCTTCTCAGAAGCCCGGAGCACTTGCGTATACGCCAACCCTCTGTTCCAAGATCCGGTACCTTTAGCTCAGTTGTAGTAGCTAAACCGGCACCGAGACGAGAAATCGCAACACAAACCAGCGATATAAATGGGGCCACAATATCGGAAAAAACACTCACAGTCCGTAGCTCAATTTCAAAGCCATCTACATCGGCACGCACATCTGTGTCAACGTCAACGTCTACAAAGTCCGCAAGTGCAAAGAACATCAGCGTTACATCCCCATCAAAAGCATCAAGATCAGCACAAAAAACTATTAAGCCCGTAAGATATGATGCCTTGCCGATCAAGTTTAAAAAGAGTTACACAAGGACCGACTTCCTCAAGGAAAATAGTATGTCCAATCCCAGTACATGTAAGGGATGTAAGAGTCCATGAACATCTCGAAGATCTCGAGCATCCTCTTCTGGGGAATCTTCAGGGGTGGACTCTGACCGGCGTCTTTCGTCTTCGCCGGTCTCCATGTCGAATTGGTTCGAAGCTCTTGAACCAAAATTCAGTATCGGAACACGGACGTCCTCAGCAGAGGACATGAAGCTAGAATCTGCCCATACTGGGAGACCCCCAGTGGAAAAGAGGTGCGAAAAAGCCTCTGATAAAACTGTAAGGCCAAGAGAGAAGAAAAGGCGAAAATTAATTCGACATCCGCCTACTCCAAAGTAATGAAGAGTTATCTTGGAATTACCTGTCCCATACACAATGTAATATGGCTATCCTACAATGGAGCATACGTGGTATAAGAAGTCAACTTTTAGAACTTGAGCTTTTGCCCCTTGTCGCATGTTTGCAAGAGACTAAGTTGCGTCCTCACATATACATTTGAAATGTATATTTACCGTCCCATGACTTCTCGCACATTGGTTTAGAAGATCTAGTTTCCCAGTTACCAATACCGTTTCTGTTGGTGCGAGACTTCAATGCGCACCACCCACTTTGGGGCTCGAATCACGCTTGTGCGAGGGGTACGCTCATTGTCGATTTCTTGGACAGTTACAACCTAGCTCTCCTCAACACTGGAGCGCCTACATTCATTTCTGACTCTTTCGATAATTTCTCACACCTTGATCTTGCAGTTTGTTCACCTCAGTTGGCAGTCTCATTACAGTGGAATGTCATCTCTGATTTACACTCTAGTGACAACTTCGCATGGCTTATTAGTCTCTTGACGCAACATACATGTTCCACACGCATGCGCAGATGACGTTTGGACCATGCCAACTGGAACATTTACACCCAGTTGGCTGTCTTTACGTACAACGAGCGCGACTCAGTGAATGATTTGGCGCAGCATCTCACGGAGACAATTCTCTGTGCTGCTGAACAATCAATTCCGCGGTCGACTACACACCCTCGTCGATTTCCCGTTCCTTGGTGGACGGAAGAATGTGGGAATGCCATTCGTGCTCGAAGACGTGCTCTTAGGGTTTTCCAACGTCACCATACGTTGGATAACCTAATCGAATATAAGAAAATGTGCGCCAGGTCCAGAGATTTCATTAAGGATAGAAAAAGGTCATCTTGGAGAAAATTTGTAGCTTCATTTAACCAACACACACCTTGCCCGGTTGTGTGGGATAGGTTAAGGCGTGTTGCTGGGCAATCGACCCATACAAACATAGCGGGGCTTAGAACAGCCTCAGGAGCTGTTGTTGATCCATTGGAAGTGGCGAATACGTTTGGCAGTGCTTTTTTCAAGTGTCTAGCTCGGAAAACTACTCCCCTGAGTTCCCTCCAATTAAAGTTCAGGTGGAATCTCAGGGCTTCGCGTTTCGATCCAGAAACGTAGAAGATTAGAATCGTCTTTTTACCATGGCTGAGCTAGAACATTCACTTAAATCTTGGCGATTATCATCACCAGGACCGGACGGTATTCATGTGCAAATGTTACAACAACTCTCTCCTGAAGGTAAGGCATTCCTACTGGCGGTCTATAACCGTGTTTGGGTAGACAGTATACTCCCAGGAAATTGGCAGGAGGCCACTGTTATTCCTATCTTAAAGGCCGGGAAGGACCGTCATCTTCCCTCCAGCTATCGACCTATTTCGCCCACCAGTTCCGTTTGCAAGGTGATGGAACGCATGGTCAATAGCCGACTGGTATGGTGGTTAGAAAGTCGTAACCTACTGACTAACATCCAGTGCGGTTTTCGACGACGCCGTTCAACTGTAAACCAGCTTGTGTCAATATCGACACAGATAATGGAGGGCTCTATGAAGAACTGTCAAACCGTGGGTATATTTTTTGATCTCCAGAAGGCTTATGATACTTGCTGGCGAGCAGGGATTCTACGTCCCCTGTATGCCTGGAACATACGTGGACGACTACCACTGTTCATTCAGGAGTTTATAAAGGAATCGCTCTTTCCGAGTAAGGGTCGGCTCGGTTTTTTCTAACTCTTTAGTTCAGGAGGGGGGAGTATCTCAGGGTTCGGTACTAAGTGTCACGCTCTTTGCTATAGAAATTAAATCCATCTGGAAATGTGTTCCAACTGGAGTTTCGTCATGTCTATTCGTAAACGACTTCGCTGTCTATTGCACTTCTCAGCGCACGGCGTTCTTACAACGGTGCCTACAGCAATGTTTGGACAACCCTAGAGAATGGAGCTCCAAAAACGGCTTCCGTTTCTCAACTGAGAAGTCAATCTGCGTTAATTTCTGTTGTCATAGGAGACGATTACCACCTTCGCTCCGTTTTGGTCCAGATTTACTTCCCTTCGCAGACGAGATGCGCTTCCTGGGTTTGATCTTCGAAAGGAAGCTTTGTTGGTCGTCGCATATCGCACAGCTAAGAGCTCGATGTGACAGTTCCCTAAATATCATGCGAGTACTAAGTGGCAAATCGTGGGGAGCGGATCGGAAAATTTTGTTGCGAATATAGTGTGCATGGGTCCAATCCAAATTAGACTATGGGTGTATTGTTTATTCGTCAGCGCGACTATCTGTGCCGAGAAGATTAGACGCGCTCCACAATAGGGGCATCCGCATTGCAATAGGAGCTTTTCCACCAAGCCCAGTAGTGAGCCTTTACGCCGAGACCGCAGAACCTTCTCTGCAATATCGGCGTGAGATTCTCTTGGTAAATTATGGTTCTGCGCTTAGATGTATGCCTAAGCACCCAATGTTGGCTTCTTTTTTCACCACCACGCTAAGAGAACGACATAGGCAGAGCAACCTTAGTCCTAAGCCTGCGGGGTTTGGTTTCCAGGGTCGGTCTGGGTGGCTCAGTTGGTTAGACGCTGGCCTACTGATCCCAAGGTCGCGGGTTCAAACCCGGCCCAGGCCGATGGTTTTTAAGTGTGCTTAAAAACGTCAGCTCCATGTCAGTAGATTTACTGGCATGTAAAAGAACTCCTGCGGGACGAAATTCCGGCACACCGGCGACGCTGATGTGATCCTGGCAATTGACAGCGTCGTTAAACAACAAACATAATAACTAATTGGTTTCCAGGAATTTCTAATGAAGCTTGGAGTGGAACTGCCCAGCATATTCACCAAGGGCGAGAGACATTACCTCTCCCCCACCCCCTCCCCCTTGTCTACCTGGCACGCCCCATGTAGACCTTGGGATGACCGTACACCAGAAGTCCACGATGCCTATTTCAAATATCAGCACGTATTTTTTATGATTTTTGTCAGGTTACACTGACCGTCGATATATTTATACCGATGTGTCAAAGAGCACCAACGGTGTTGGACGTGCTTATGTTTATGGAACCGGACCACATATATTCGGTTTTCCAAATAGCACTTCCATTTTTACTGCAGAGCTTTATGCAATTTGTCGAGCCGTTTTGTATGTTCGCCGTCGTAAATTAGGTGACTGCCTGATTTTGAGCGATTCCCTTAGTGCACTGCAGAGCCTTTGCCAGTTGTACAACCCCAACCCTATTATACAACGTATCCAGGATGCCCTCCATGTTTTACACGCTTCTGGCATTGACGTGGTGTGTGCATGGATTCCTGGTCACGTAGGTTCTGCCGGGGAATGAAATGGCAGATTTGGTAGCAAAGACGGCAATTACAGAACCCAGTATTAACATCTCACATGTTACTTCGGAAGACTATAGGCTTGAAGTGTGGAGAGCCGTGCTGTCGTCCTGGCACGAGGAGTGGTCAGGTGTCCGCAGTAATAAACTTAGAGAGGTAAAAGAACTTCCAATAAACTGAGTAACTTCCGGTTGCACATCTCGCCGCGAGGAGGTTAGTTTGGCTCAACTAAGAATAGGGCACTGCAATTTTTCGCATGGTTACGTATTTAAAAGGCACCCTGCCCCTTATGTCCGCTGTGTGACAACCTTTTCTCACTTCGCCACGTGCTGCTAGAATATTGCTCACTAGCGCACCTTCGGGATTCTCTGCAGTTTCCTCCCAGACTTGCAGAGGTCTTATCGGACGCAAAACAGCGGTTGATAGAGTTTTTAAGTTTTTAGGGGATTGTAATATCAATTTGAAAATTTCAAATTTTAGATATTTGTTTATGATTTTCGACATATTTATCACCTTGTTTCATATCTTGCTATTGCCACTGTTTTTTTTTTTTTTACTTTTTGTGTAGATTTTTCTTGTTGCTAGTATTTTTATTTTTGAGTAAAATTTATATCTGGCTATTGCCATGAATCTTTTAATGGCGCTCATGACCTAGAAGTTTAGCGCCCTTAAACCCACAAACCACCACCACCACCGAGGAATGCCGTTTGGCTATCAAAGCACACAAAGTAGTTCTGCGTGTTTTCAGTTCACATCCTAGGGAGGAGAACTTTATTGCCTTCAAGTGTTCTCGTGCCAGGACACGTTTTTTCCTTCGTAATACAAAAAACACATCGTGGGAAACATACGTCTCTTACCTTTCCCGTAAGACCTCGGCACAAAGGTTGTGGACTGCCGTTTGGCGTATGTACGGCAAGTATCACCGGACAATAATTCCCGCAGTATAGCAGTATAGCACTCAACTTATACCTCCGAACAGGATATCGCAGACGCCCTTACTAGTTCGCTGCTACTAGCCAAATGGAAAGTTATGATAACGCTTTTAAATCTCTCATAGAATCTGCAGAGCGGATAGTTCTTTATTTTAACAGTGACTGTAGTGAATCGTACAATGCACCTTTTACTCAAGCGGAACTGGCTCATTCCTTATCTCTCGCAAAGGACTCTTCTCCAGGCCCCGATGACATCCACAGACAAATGCAGCTTCAACTTCCATCTACGTCTCTCTCCTTCCTGTTGGGCATGTACAACCGTATATGGCGCGAGCAGGTTTTTCCCTCTTCTTGGCGAGAGGGTATTGTCGTCCCTGTCCCTCGACCCGGGACAAGATGAGACGCTTCCCTCTAGTTACCACCCTATTTGCATAACGAGTGTCGTTTGTAAGACCTTCGAACGAATGATTAACATTCGTTTAGTGTGGTGACTAGAGACGAATAACCTACTAAGCACTGTTCAGTGCGGTTTTCGTCGCCATCGCTCCAGTGTCGGCCATCTGGCACGCTTGGAAGCGTACGTTCAAAATGCCTTTCTGCTGAAGCAGCGTGTCGTGGGTGTCTTCTTTGATTTGGAGAAGGCCTAAGACACCACCAAGCGCTTTGGAATCCTCCGTACTTTGCACACCAAAGGTTTACGCGGTCATTTAGCGATGTTCATTCTTAACTTTTTACTACTTCGCCGTTTTCGTGTCCGCATAGAAAACAGGCTCACCCTAGAGAAGGTCCAGGAAAATGGCGTACCCCAGGGGTCGATTATCAGTGTTATGCTTTTTGCTGTTGCCATTAATGGCATCACTAGTATCGTTCGTAGCGGAATCCCGATGTCGATGTATGTTGACGACTTCGCAATATACTATCGCTCTCACAGTTTGGAAAACATCGAGCGTCAACTGCAGATGACCGTAATATGCATCACCCAGTGAGCGTTTCGCACCGGCTTTCAGTTCTCCCCTACGAAAACACAGTGTGTCCACTTCCATCGACTTCGTGGCGTACACCCTCCTCCTGATCTTTATTTGCGAGGCCCATCTCTGCCGTTTGTTTCTACCTCAAGTTCTTGGGCCTTCACCTCGCTAGGGAGCTCACGTGGGAGTACCATATTCGTCAAGTTCGGGCTTCCGGCGATCATTTGCTGCGGGTATTCATAGTCTTATCTGGGACATCTTGGGGCGGCGATCGCACGGTGTTGTGGTTGTATCGCTCGCTGGTCCGGTCCAAATTAGACTACGGCAGTTTTATCTATTGCGTGGCGTCTGCATCTAATCTCCGCCTTTTAGACACAATACATCACACTGGTATCCGTCTCGCCACTTGGGCTTTTCGCACCAGTAGGGTCGAATGTCGATTCTGGCGAAGCTCCACTGTCTGTTCGACGCTCATTGTAACTTTATTGCTACATGGCCGCTGATCCAGGACATCCATCGTATCCACCTGTATTGGTCCATTATACGCGGAATACAACTATCTCCCGTCCAAGTGGTATCAGATTTTGAGAACTGCGACTGCCAGTTCTAGAGCGGCATTCACTTGGCCCATGCCCTCCCTGGCAACTCCAGCGTCCACTCTTCGACCTGGAGCTGTCGGGATGTGCTAAAATAGCTAACCCTCATTCGGTGTTTTGCCAACTTTTCACCGAACTTCTGGGCCGATACCGGACTTACACTCCGGTATATACTGACGGTTCCCAGTTGGGTAATGCGACGGGTTCTGCTATTATATGCAATGGTGATACTCACACGTACCGCCTTCCAGACGCCAGTTCAGTTTTTAGCGCCAAGCTGTTTGCCAACCTTTATTTCTTACTTTTTTATCTCCCGTTCAGTTCCCTGGACATTTTATTGTATGTTGCGACTCGCTGAGCGCTCTTCAGGTGGTGCAACAATTTGTTTCGGCAATTCGATATTAATTCTTAAAATAAAGACACTCTTATCTCAGTTGTTATCTCGCAGATACAAGTTCGTTTTTATCTGATGCCCTGGCCATGTGCGTATTCCCGGCAACGAGGCGGCGGATGCAGCTACTAAGTCTACATGCCACCTGCCGGAGTATTCTACGCGTACGCTCCCTTATATTGACGTACAGAAGAACTTTCGTCGCCATCTATATGCTGTGTGGCAAGAGTCTTGGGAAGCATTAGCTAGCACTCAGTTACGGACAATCAAGGACCTGGTACAACCCTGGCAAACATCTTGCAGGGATTCCAGGCGTGAGGAGGTAATTTTAAGCCACCTGAGGATAGGCCACACTCAAGCCACGCAAGAACACCTTTTGCGCGGTGATCCGAAGCCTATCTGTGTGACGTGTAGTGTTCCACTCTCCGTCGCACATGTCCTTATTGATTGTCCGCGGTATGCTCGTGAGCGCCAGTCCCTTGGCCTGGGTCTTACACTGTGCACCGTGTTAGGTAACGACCCAGTAGCTGTAAATACAGTACTGCGGTTTGTTCCAGTATCGATGTTGGTAAGCAAGTGTAAGGTCTCCTTTATCTAGGCGGATATAGGCCTTTAGGATGTTTTTACTTGTGATGTTATTTCGTTTTTTACTTTTTGAATGTTTTATCAGCTTTCGGTTCTATAGTTACGTTTTTACCGCTTTTTTAACTTTTAACTGCTTTAGTTCTCGTTTTTAGATCTTTTAACATTTTTTTCGTTATTTTGGCTTTCACGTTTTAGCTCTTCAGGGTGAGGTTTTATTGTTCGCCTGTTTCATTTTCGGACTTCGGGCCCTAATGATCTAGTTGTCGACGGGCCCTTAAACAAAACTAACTCACTCACTCACTCACTCACTCAATCACTCATTCACTCGCTCACGTCGACCTACACAGGTCTATTGTGGCCAACACTGCCCACACTACATGCCTGGAACTGCAGCACCTGAAAGATGACAAGGAAATAGAATGAAAAGAAATGATGGCCACGGGGATTGAACCCGCGACTTCCCGAATGCGTGTCATAGACGTTACCGCCTGAGCCATCCCACTCGGTTCCTTTTATATTAAGTTTAATGCTTTGGAATTCCCATGCCTACTCGTAGACACTAGACACCTAGAGGCAGATGAAACTACAGTACACCCTTCAAGATACTGGAGCCCATTGGTCAAAAGTGCAATTTGTACCTCACAGCTTAATCAAAATTGTGCTCTTGCTGCATTAATCACTACCAATTACTATATTATAATTACTAATTACCACCAATAAAAGTGTTATATTTACAGTTTTCTAAGTATTTTTTCTCTAATTTTTTAAAGGAAAATTTGAAACGTTCGACAACAGTGACTATTGCAAATTTCATACAACAGAAGAAGAACAAAAGCTGTGCACAGAAGTATCTTCTCCAGTGAGTTACAATCTCAGTAACATAGTGACTCCTGTAGACATACACTATGCAGAGAATGACTGGCTGGCAACAAAAAAGGTAAGACAGATGGTTACTATCAATTAGATTTTTAAACACTAGAACAGAGAATGAACGCAAAAAAAAGTAGTGCAACCTAGCCCTTGGGCTACTTTAAAAAAAACTAACATAAATAATGGAACTCACCCTGAGTGTACTGAATACATAACTCCGCTTCAATTGCGATTGTCAAGAACTGTATATTTTTGGTTGTATCAAATGTCAGAAGGGTTTTTAATTAGTAATGATTATAACTAGGATGCGGATTTCGCAAGCAGTTTTCCTACAAAGCATGAGATCTGTCACACAAAATAGAAACAGCCGTGGCTATGAATCACATATATGGAAGGGGGCGGATCAGCTGGCGACTGCAAGCGTACAGTCGGGTGAATATACAGGTAGAGCATGGCAATGCTATCGACTGCAGAACATATACTGCCTGTGTTTACATACTTCCTATTACCGTATGCAATATACACGGTGCAGACAATCTATACTACACGGACCTAATGTCCCCCAGGGGGTCCTACTACGGTAGGTATGGGTTTGGCGTACCCGGGGCCCCAAGCCATACTCTCGATTGGGTTCCCCTAAGAGCTGAGAGGGCACCTGGTAAACTTCCAAACAACTTTGGTCCACTTGTGTGTTTGACCTCCCGCATGATACCTCCCTGTACACAGTCTGATAGATAACCTGCGCAGGGGTTGTAGGAGGATGGGGTGACGCAAGGGGTGACGGTAACCGCGTAGGTCCCAGCCCGTGGTTATCATGTAGGATCTGTGTGAGTATCCGCTGATAAAGGTAGGTCGCAGGGAGGGTCCATTGCATGAGCTGATGCACTCCTGTAGACGATTGGGTCCCTCTGTCTATACATTGGGAGGTGAGACCCTAGGGTGAACAAGGTCCAGGCCAGGACTCTCACCTAAGCCGGATGTGAGCATGCCATCGGAGACATTTGCAATGGTGGAGGATTAATGCACCATGAGTTCTACTAAAACTCAAAACAAAAAATTTAGTAAAGTCTGTGTAAAGGAAGTAGCAGTCTTGTGGTCCTCGCTACTTAGTTATTTCTAGAACTGAGGAAGGAAAAAAAGTTTTTATCGGTGAGCCCATTTGTGATCCAAAAGGGCCTGGATAAGATAGCTGGTCCAGTGAAATCATGAACGAGATCTCGCACTGACACGCTCCTGGTTGAAGCCCATTCAGCAGACCAGGCAGCAAAGTTACAAAAAGCAAACTAGCCAGCTATCCAGTACGTGTTGACCTGCATAGAACATTGAACTCCTCACTCGGTGTGGTTAATACCCGCGCATTAGACGGACTTAGTGTTGAAGAGATTAAGGAAAACCTAGAAGATCAAGGTGTTACCTGTGTGTATCGGGTTCATCGCAAAGAAAGCGGTGAATTGAAGCCTACTCGTACCCTGTTCCTGACTTTTGATCGGGTAGATTTCCCTCAAAGGATTAAGGCAAGATATGAAGCGATAGAAGTAAGGCCATACATCCTGAACCCAATCAGTTGCTTTAAATGTAATCATTTTGGACAAACAAGCGAACTGTGCAACAGAGCAGCTTCCTACGTCAACTGTGGAGGCGTCGCTCACCACGCTCCATGCTCATTGCCCCCCAGTTATGTGAACTGCAGTGGCGAACATCCAGCTAGTTCCCGAGAATGCCCCCGTTTTATAGAGGAAAGGGCGATCCAGGAAATCCGAGCCAAAGGGAAGGTGTCCTCATAAGCTCGGAAACTCCTGCGTATCCGACAGCACCCCTTCCAAAGTCCGGTACCTATAGCTCAATTGGAGCTAGGCCGTTACAGAAGTGGGAAATTGCTACGCAAACCAGCGATCAAACCGGGGTCACAATTTCACAAAAAGTTCTCGTAGCAAGAACAGTTCCAAAGGCTTCAACATCTACAGGTAAATCTACGTCTCCTATCAAGCCCGTAAAGGAAAAGAACACCTCTACAAGGTCACCGTCCAAATGGCCAGTCTACAACAATGGCAAGAATGAGCCCGTTATTTATGTTGCATCACCGAAGAAACGTAAGAAACAGTATGTAAAATCTAACTTCCTCAAAGAAGAAAACGTGCTTGTTTCCAGTAAATCAAAGGGAAAGTAGAGCCAGCGTTCATCCCCTCGAAGATCCTCTTCTGAGGATTCCTCTGGGATGGACAAAGACCGGCGGCTTTCATCTTCGCCGGTTTCCATTAATAATCGGTTCGAGGCTCTCGAACCGAAGTTTGCTATGGGGAGGCGCATCTCCTCGGTAGATGCATCTCCTCAAGATCCTGCCTATGCTGGGAGAAACCCAGTAAAAAGAGGCAGGATAAAGCTGAAAAAGTGTAAGCCCAAAGATCACAAAAGGGCTAAATTGAATCCACCACAGTCTAGGTAATGCACAGTTACCTTGGAATACCAATCCTACAATGGAACATACGTGTTATTTGAACACAACGTCCAGAACTTGAGGTTTTGCTCAAAGAGAACGAACCCTTGGCCGCAAGACGCAAGACGCTTTCCATCTTAGGCGATACACCCCAGTACGGTGTGATGTTACACCAGAAGAAGGTGTTCCGGCACATAGCGGCACTATGATACTTGTCAGTGATGACTTATATATGCAATCTGTACCACTACGGTCTGATACCCAATCAGTTGAAATAAGAATGCTACTGCCTGACATCCATTTCAACATTTGAAATGTATATTTACCGTCCCATGACTTCTCGCACATTGGTTTAGAAGATCTAGTTTCCCAGTTACCAATACCGATTCTGTTGGTGGGAGACTTCAATGCGCACCACCCATTTTGGGGCTCAAGTCGCGCTCGAGCGAAAAGCAAGCTCCTCGCTGACTTCCTGGACAACTACAACCTAGCTCTCTTCAACACTGGAGAGCCTACATTTCTTTCGGACTCTTTCAATAGCTTCTCACACCTTGATCTTGAACTTTGTTCACCTCAGTTAGCAGTCTCCTTACATTGGAATGTCATCTCTGATTTACACTCTAGTGACCACTTCCCATGTCTTATTGGTCTCTTAACGCAAGATAAATGTTCCACACGTATACCCAGATGGCGTTTGAACCATGCCAACTGGAACCTTTACACCTAGTTGGCTGGTTTTACGTACAATGAGCACCACTCAGTGAACGATTTGGCGCAGCATCTCACGGAAACAATTCTTTCTGCTGTTGAACAATCCATTCCGCGGTCGACCTCACACCCCCATCGATTTCCTGTCCCCTGGTGGACGGAAGAATGCCGGAATGCTATTGGTACTCGAAGGCGTGCTCTTAGGGTTTTCCAACGTCAGGCTACTTTGGATAACCTAATCGAATACAAGAAAATGCGCGCCAGGCCCACACAAGTAATTAAGGATAGCAAGAAATCATAATGGAGTAAATTTGTAGCTTCATTTAACCGACACACACCTCCCTCGGTTGTGTGGGATAGGTTAAAGCGTGTTGCTGGTCGATCGACCCATATACCGATTGCGGGAATAAAAACAGCCTAAGGAGCTGTTGTTGATCTTTTTGAGGTTGCGAACACGTTCGGCAGTGCTTTCGCTCAACTGTCTAGCTCGGAAAACTAATCCCCTGCTTTCCTTCCAATTAACACTCAGGTGGAAGCTCGAGACTTTGCGTTTCGGTCTAGAAACGTAGAAGATAACAGTCGCCTTTTCACCATCACGGAGCTAGAACATTCTCTTAAACCTTCGCGATTATCAGCACCAGGACCGGACGGTATTCTTGTACAAATGTTACAAGAGCTCTCTCCTGAAGGTAAGGCATTCCTGCTCGAGGTCTATAATCGTGTTTGGGTTGACAGTATACTTCCAGAAAATTGACGGGAGGCCGCCGTTATTCCCATCTTGAAGGCTGGAAAGGACCGTCATCTTCCCTCCAGCTATTGTCCTATTTCCCTCAACAGTTGCGTTTTCAAGGTGATGGAACGTATGATCAGTGGACGATTGGAATTTATGATACGTGCTGGCGAGCAGGGATTTTACGTTCCCTGTATGCCTGGAACATACATGGACGCCTACCACTGGTCATTCAGGAGTTTATGAAGGAGCGCTTTTTCCGAGTAAGGATCGGCTCGGTTTTGTCTAATTCTTCTGTTCAGGAGGAGAGAACACCTCAGGGTTCGGTGCTAAGTGTCACGCTCTTTGCTATAGCAATTAATTCCATCTGGAAATGTGTTCCACCTGGAGATTCGACATGCCTATTCGTAGACGACTTCGCTGTCTATTGCACTTCTCAGCGAACGGCGTTCTTACAACGGTGCCTGCAGCAATATTTCAACAACCTTAGAGAATGGAGCAGCAAAAGCGGCTTCCATTTCTCAACTGAGAAGTCAATCTGCGTTAATTTCTGGTGTCGTAGGAGACGATTACTACCTTCGCTCCGTTTCGGTCCAGATTTACTTCCCTTCGCAGATGAGACACGCTTCCTGGGTTTGATTTTGGACAGGAAGCTTAGCTGGTTGTCGCATATCGCACAGCTAAGAGCACGATGTGACCGTTCCCTAAATATCATGCGAGTACTAAATGGCAAATCGTGGGGAGCGGATCGGACAATTTTGTTGCGACTGTATCGCGCACTCATCCGATCCAAACTAGACTATGAATGTATTGTTTATTCGTCAGCACGACCAACTGAGCTGAGAAGATTAGACACGGTTCACAATAGGGGCATCCGCATTGCAATAGGAGCGAGCCCAGTGGTGATGCTTTACGCCGAGTCCGCAAAACCTCCTCTGTAATATCGGCGTGAGATTCTCTTGGCAAATTATGGTTGTGCGCTTAGCTGTATGCCTAAGCATCCAACGTTCGCTTTTTTTTCACCACCACGCTAAGCGAACGGTATAGGAATAGCACCCTTAGTCCTAAGCCTGCGGGGTTTCGTTTCCAAGATGTTCTTGTGAAGCTTGGAGTGGAACTGCCTAGGATGGTCGCCAAGGGCGAGAAGCTTTACCCCCATTCGCCATCCGGCACGCCCCATGTAGATCTTGGGATGACCGTACACCCGAAGTCCACGATGCCTATTTCTAATATCCGCACCAATTTTTGTCAGACTACACTGACCGTCGATGTATTTACACCGGTGGGTCAAAGAGCACCAACGGTGTTGGATGTGCTTATGTTTATGGAACCGAACCACATACATTCGATTTTCCAGATAGCATTTCCATTTTTACTGCAGAGCTTTATGCAATTTATTGAGCCGTTTTGTGTGCGCCGTCGTAAATTAGGTGACTGCCTGATTTTGAGCGATTGTGTTTAAAACCGACAGCTCCATGTCAGTAGACTTACTGGCATGTGAAATAACTCCTGCGGGACAAAATGCTAACACACCGACGACACTGATACGATCCTTGCAATTGACAACAATTTTACGTTGCTAAAGCGTTTGTTCCCCATGATTCTGAATGACACAGTTTTCATTGTATTATATCACCATTGATAGTAAAATGCTGTGCATCAAACTCTTTAATATATTCCCGTATTTTCTCTTTCCGTGTTTTACACCTATTCCGCATATAACCACGTATGTATTTATTACTGTGGCCAGAGAAAGGAACACGGAATCGGCACTTGCAGACAGAAGGACAAGGTGCAATGTATATGCGCACACACTGAACAGGGAGTGTGGGTAGGGATGGAATCTCCGACGGCACTGCCTAAAGCCCAATTCCAGCGCATCGTAATTTCTATTGCTTCTGGCATTAGCACTTAAGAAATCCTCAGGCTAATTATAACAAAGCACTTCAGTGGTGACTCCAACGCGTTTATTCGACATGACTGAAAAAATACAACAAATTACACCGGAAGCGATAAACGAAAATCAGGGGTCTAGGGTAGCCCAAATATTTCTCAAAGTTCCGTCCTTTTGGAAGCCAGATCCAATGATATGGTTTATTCAACTCGAAGCCCAGCTTCGTAACTTGAAGATTGTAGATAGATACTTTATTTCACTGCTTAGAGCATGGCCCGGTGGCAGCGCTGTCAATATAATATACAATTCTTTACAATATGATATACAATTCTTTACAATATAATATACAACTCCTTACAATATAATATACAATTCCTTACAACATATATACAATTCCTTTCATGCACTGTGGTAACTATACAGGATTTCTTTTTAACCTCTCTGTGAAATTATTTACATTTGGAGGCAATGTCTCCAGTAACTCCGCAGTCAAATTGTTCCAGTCATTAATTGTTCTATTGGTAAAGGAAAATTTACCTATATAAGTTTTCTGTTCCCTATTTCTTATTTTTTTAGAGTGATCATTCCTTCCCCTATATGGTGGTGTCAACAACCGCTTTGTTATATCTTTCCATGCAGGTTCCCCCTTATATGCTCTAAAGATTGCACATAGCCTTGCCCGTTTTCTACGTTTCTCCAATGATTTCCAGGAGGTAGCAGTGCCTGTAGGGTTTTCAAATCGCTTTCCTCTATCAAAAAATTTAGCTGCTCGTTTTTGAACTCTCTCGAGTGCTTGTTTTTGACCAACCCGATATGGATCCCAGCATGCCGCGCTATATTCTAATATTGGTCGGACTAAGGATGTGTAAGCTAAATTTCGCGATTTTCCATTGCTGCGTTTTAATATTCTCATTACAAAGTGTAATGCTTTGCAGGCTTTTCCAGTGACCGAGTTTACATGTTCCCCCCATTCCAATCTTTCATTTATTATTACACCTAGATATCTAGTGCTACTTACCCTGGGTATTCTCTTATTATCTAATTTATACATCACATTTTCTTCTGTTCTTGTCCTTGAAAATATAATTGTTTTACATTTACTTGGATTTATCTCCATTTGATTGGATTGCGCCCAGAGTTGAATTTTGTTTAAATCTTCTTGTAATTTATTAACGTCACCTTTGGTCTTGATATTTCTATAGATTATACAATCATCCGCAAATAGCCGAATTTGTGATGTTATCCCTTTCCATAAATCATTTACATATGCTAAGAAAAGCAACGGCCCGATCACGCTACCCTGGGGGACACCTGAGGTTACTTCGGTAGGGGACGATGATCTATTTCCCACCCGCACTCTTTGGGTTCATCCGCTCAAGAATTCCCGAATCCAAATAATCGTTCTGTTGTCTATTTGCATATTGGAAAGTTTTTCTATAAGTGGTCCATGAGGTACAAGGTCAAACGCTTTAGTAAAGTCAATAACTATTGCATGCACTTTACCGCCTGCATCGAGTGCATCAGCTACATCCTGACAGATAGCTACTAGTTGGCTCTCACAAGAGTGTCCATTCCGAAACCCATGTTGTCCTTCAAAGAGCCAGTGTGAATTATCCCATTCTCGTCTTAAGTATTGCTCTATAAGATGCTCGACTTGTTTACTTACTGCTGATGTCAAGCTAACTGGCCTATAATTTGTCGCTTTGGTTCGATCCCCTGTTTTATAAATAGGAACGACTATAGCCTGCTTCCAATCCTGCGGTATACTTCCGTTATTTACCGTTATTTCGAATAGCCTCAGCATATATGGCACGATTGCCTCCCCTCCAATTTTAAGAAAGTCACCCGAAATGCCGTCCGGACCGACTGATTTATATTTCCCTAATTTAAATAATCTTTTTCGAATGTCGCTTGGTTTCACGATCATAGGGGGTCCCTCCGTTCTTTTAATACTGGCGTTGCTCTTTACTTGAAACACTGAAGCGCATTGCCGATTAAATACTTCCGCTTTTAACAAAGAGGCCGGTAACTTGTACATTTCCATCTTTTATTCCCGGAATCTCCTCCTTGCTATCCCTGCGCCTTCTCACGAATTTAAAAAATTTCTGCCAGTTATTTCTGTTAGACGAGAGAATAGTGTCACCGCGCTCGCCGCATCTAATTGCCGACAACAGCAGTGTCACCCATCGCATTATTGTCGGCACTACCGCAAAGGAGCCGAAGGAAAGAGACAGAGCATGGCCACATTGTTGGGGCGCTTGCCGAAAGAGAGAAAAGGATAGACACTTCGAGAATCTTCTCTGCTTTGTATCTCGCCGCAATAAGTGAACGTTCCTGAAGCTTCCAGAATAGTGCCTGGGAGATATAAATAGCGGTAAAGTGTGAGAAGAGTCAGACGTATGTGAAGGTTGAGTAGTCGTGCCGACGGAGACGGACAGACGATGTGGAGAGTTGTGCCGACGGAGAAGAGTTAGTTCTTTGTGTTACGAATTCGGAGTCGTGCTGTTGGAGAATCGGAAAAGACTTTCTTGCTGTTGCAACGAGTGTACAAGTTACTGTTTACGGAAATAAAAGTGTTTCTTTATCTCGACTACATCTGTCTTCTTTACTTTACACCCACACCAAAAGTTACAATATTTTTTAAAAAAATTTTCTTCAGCGGTAATCTTCTCTAATAAAAGTTTATTTGACAAGACATGGAATTTATTTGCGTGATAAGTACTAATTTTACGTGACCCATATGCTCTCCTAACTTGTTTCTTTAGCCGTTTTACTGTTATGTTGTAATATTCTGGGTCAGGGTTTTTTTGTGAGTGTTTTACGGGGTATAAATTTATCTGTCGCTTCCACAACGATCTTTTTAAAATTTTGCCATATTTTTTAAACCAAACTTCCAGTTTGGGACCACAAGGAATATCTATCTTTTAGGAATTGTTGCAGCCTTGGAATGTCTCCTTTATAATATTGGTAAATGTGTTTCTTTTCCCCTGTATGGCATTGGGCTCGAATTCCTTCTACTTTAACCACTGCGCAGTTATGATCACTTATACCAGGAGAAACTTCACATTCTAGCACTGCTTCCTCCGGCTTCACCAGGAAAACGTCTAGAACCACCCCCACCCTAGTTGCGGTTTTTACAGTTTGAACAAACCCACCTTCCCAAATTAGGTCATTTACAATAGCCTGCGATTCCCCTCCCCTCACTTCACCCTCCCAGTTAACTTTTGGAAGATTTAGGTCACCCCCTATGATTACCTGCCTGCTGGCCTCACTTTCAAGAACCCGTTTTGCAAGTGATTTTAATGAGCCCAAGTCGTCACTTGGTGGCCTATATATACCAACTATCCTCCATTTATTTTTCATATAATTTCCTGAAATTTCTACTTCTAAGATTTCGTATACCTCATCCCGCCATATTTCTGCCGCATTGTGTATGTTTTTGACACAAATAAATATCCCACCCCCTCTACCGTTTCTATCTCTTCTTATTACCGTGAGGTTGTTTCTAAATATTTCTGCGTTTGTGATATCCGGCTGTAGCCAAGATTCGGTACCTATTACTACGTCTGGATCATATATGTCTATTAAGTTTGAGGATTCTAATTTTTTTTTTTTTTTTTTTTTTTTTTTTTTTTAAGATGCTTCGGCAATTTACCTGCAAAATCACTAGAGACTTACCTTTGCTATTTGATGTTTTGCCGATACTCTCGTCGTCCCACAGTCAGTTTCCTTCGTCCTCGCTACATCCGCCATCTCGTCCGTCGCTGACCTCGCTCCTTCTGCCACCGTTCTCGTCCCGTTCTCCGCCATTCTCGACCCGGTCACCGATATTCTCGTCACGTCCGTCGCCGACAGATGCAGCCACTCTGGTAAAGAGTGACGCCAATGTCGCCGCTCCTCTCCTATTTAGATGCACTCCGTCACGTCCTAAATCATTTTCTCCTAGCCATGAGTTTGGGTCAACAAATAGAAGTCCCAGTCATTCTGCCACCCATTGGAAAGAGTCAATTTAATTGGCCCACCATGCGCCAATTTACGTCTCTGCGTCGTATCACACCACTTAAAATTATTTTAGCTGCGGGAAATTTACTTTTCACTGTTGTAGCCAAATCGTATATGTCTCCCATTATGTGGTCTATGTTTCGCCTTGGGTCATTTGATCACACATGCACAATTACTGTTTCCGGATTTGTTTGTTCCTGCTGCTCCACAGCCTTCTTCATCTGCTCCGTTCGTATTCCAGGGAAGCATTCCACATTCAATTCTGCACTGTGTTTCCCGACATGCTTTAATATTGAGTCTCCTAAGACTAAACAAGGTTTCTTTTGTGTATGCTCGTCTTGGGTTTTTAACCTTTTAATTTCTTCTTCCAAGCGTTGTATCGTATCTTCAGCTTGTTTCAGCTTTGCGCGCAAATGTTGTACCTCATCCAGCATCTTTTTAGCTCCTTCCCTCTCTTTTACTTCTGTCGTGTGGTTTTTTCACACTGAATACACCTCCAACTGTCTTCAATTTGCTGCGTTTTCTTTATTTTCTGGCAGCTAAAGTGATACCAGTTCAAAGGGATACTGCAGAGAAGCCCCGTCCGTAAGTTCTTTTTGCATGTCTGGCATTTCACCGCCTCTTGCACTGGTCCTGGGTTTAGTTCTATGCCACCTATCACTAGTAACACAGATAACACTAACACATAGAACTGAATAAGCCTTGGTGATTCTTCGTAGCTCTCCTGATGTAACTTTCGCCCAGTTCTACCTGTCCACGTACCGATTCTCGCCCGGTATGCCTGAAGGTCACACCCCATCACTAGCAGGTAGAAAACACGTCCGATCCTGACGACTTCCCGACTCGTTATGTAATAACGCTAGCGCAACAGCGCTTCGTGTCCACCCTGCGTCCCTCAACTCTGCCCACTACAGACGTCATGAATGGGGTGCAGTACTGGAGGGTGGGACTTGGTCTACGCCCAGAGCCCTCCCGGCCGGTTATGCGGTCTGCGCGATCGGGGGTCGCTAGTTCTTTATAAGTAGCTCCTCAATTGGCCCCTCAGGAAGCTAATGAGGCTGAGTGCACCCCGTGCCAGACTTCCCATCCTAATGCCGATTCCGGGGATTGAACCCAGGTCCTGTGCACCAGAGATAAGCGCGCTACCACTTCGCTACATAGGCAGTCAAACATCATCCCGTACCAAACTAAATACGACTCTGTTGAAAGTTCATTCTAATGAACCCTCCGACCTCTGATAAATAAGAGGCAATCAAAGAATGTCTTATTTCGACTTTCGCAAATAGTGAACCACAATCGATACAGTGATTATTAACAAATTTTCAATTCGGGGACCGCAAACCATCATACTTTGTGAAATGATAAATTTAGCCTCGAAGAAGGAGCCGAGGATTTGCTCAATACTGTGTGGTTATAGCGACTACCGAGAGAAATGAGACTAACCTGTAGTGAGTAATAACGATCTGACAATTGTTGACTATAATAGATCAGATTTGGGAGCTAAAACCTATTAACTCGTATCAGGTTTCCCCTGTTGTGGTCGCAAAATCAGTAGCGAATTGAAGAGTAAAGTATCTGAGCTCTCCCTCCAAGTGGAAGAGTTGAGTAAGTATGTTTTCACCAGTCACTATAAATACACCAAATCCAGGTCCAGGACCACAGGACGAAAGACAGAAACAGGACAGTCAATTAAGGTTGAAAAATGTTACTACCATATTAAATTTGACTAGAATGTCTACAGCTATGCAACATGTCTCCCCAACCTACACCTCACAATGGGTTGGAAAATAAGTTCCCCGACTCTCCACTGTGGCAGGGAGGCAGGGTTTAGAGTTGAGTCGCTTGTTTATCAGCGACAAAGGGGCAGCAGTCCAGTTCCTAACTGACACTGGTGCAGACATATCTGTAGTACCACCAACACACAGGGAAAAGCAATCGCCAAATCGCCAAGTACGAGTGCAGTTTGATAAGTCCATGACTTTGATGAGAAATCGTACATGAATCACAGGTTTCTTGTTGGCACCTAAGTCGTGCACCTATTCTGTGTATAATTCCAGAAATTCATCGTCATCTGTTTCTTAGAGCATCGTTGGGAGCCTGTAAAAGCACTAGTTTTGGTTGCTTCATAGTAAATCGAAAAAAGTCGATTTCGTGTTTGCAAAAAGCATTATTGTTTTCGTGGTAAGACGATAAAGGAAAAGGAAGAAATGCTATAAAATTATTATGGTGACTCTACTGTATTACATGGCATGGCTCACAGAACTTCGATGTGACCATTCGAGAACGAAGGATCTCGAGCGCACATACGGACGGTTGATGATGTCACTACAGAAATGGGGAGTAAAGTTCCGAATATTGCGAAGAAAGGCCGAAGATTGAAAATCCGTGAGATAGCCAAGACCCTACACGTCAAATGAATGGGCAATATCCTGTACGAATATTTGGGCACGAGAAAGCTGTCGGCAAGATGGGTGCCGCAATTGCTCACATTTGACAAGCAGATTGTGTGACTATTTGAACATGTTCCAGCGCAATCCAAATGACTTTCTGCTGCACTTAATGAAACTTGGATACATTAGTGTCAGCCTGAGACAAAGTAACAATCAAGCAATAGATTTCCTTCGGTGAACATGCTCCAAAGAAAATGAAAACGCTTTCGTCAGCAGGAAAAATCATGGCAGCCATCTTTTGGATTCCCAAGGTGCGATATTCATCCACTACCTTAAAAGGGTAAAACGATCACGGATTCATGTTATGTCGCAATACTGGAACAATTTCTCAAGGAGCTGTTAAAGAATAAGAAAATGGTTCTCTTTTACCAAAATAGTACATCCGCGCAGACGTCTGACGTTGCCATTGCAAAATTCGTGGAAATGGGTCACAAACTGCTACCTCGTCCACCTTATTCTCCAGATTTGGCTCCAAGCTGCTTCTTTCTCTTTGCAAACTTCAAAAATTGGGGCGGTGGGAAGGAATTCGCATCCAATGAAGACATGTCCGAAACAAACTTTATTTTGCAAACTTTCAAACATCGTATTTTATGGAAGGATTAAAAAGATTGGAGAAACGTTGGGCAAGGTGCACAGAGTTAAAACAAAACTATGTTGATTTTATGGAAACATATGTTATTTTATTTAAAACATCATGGACTTATCAAACCACCCTCCTAAAGTTAAACTTTTCGCACCAAATGTTTTCAGGATCCAGATGTATGGTTGTCTCTTGACACTCAATCTGGTTTTACGAGTACGTCGAATATTTGATTGGTCATGCATAATTGCAGAAGTAGGCAGACCTATAATAGGAGTCTATTTTCTGTCACATTACAACCTGCTAGTCGGCTGCTCTTGATGGACAGGAATACATCCTTGACTGTATGTGATGCCTCTTCTTACAGCTACAGATTTCAAGGTCAGCTAACGGAAGTTAACAGACATCAACTGATTATATATGCATTTCCTAATACAGTGCAACTCTGATAACTCGACATTCCGAATAAGATGCCTTTTTTATTTTAATATTTTTATTTTTTATCGTTATAAACTTGACTGTAATAATTTCTATAATGCTATGTGCGATATAATCAGTCTAGGTAAATTTTAATTAGTGTACGTACAAAACCTACCGTATTCTCTTTCACAGAAACAAAAGGACAGATCGAGTATTGACCTTCAATATATAGTCAGAACATAAGAAGCCGAATACCATGCTGCTTGTGACAAAAGCTTGTCACTATAATGTGGATACATAGCACAAACACTTGTTTGGAAGGTCTGAAGGTTTACCTATTTTTTGCCCTTTATGTAGGCACATTGGTAAGCTGAACTTTTAGTTATATATTTCCGGTTACAGTACGCTTTCTCAGATTCCAGGCTTAGTTTTAATGTTGTGTTGTGTTTGTGCCAATGAAAATGTCAAACATGAAGAAAAGAAACACAAGTTAGCATGATAATGGAAATTAAATTGGGTGCATTGTAGAGAACGGACGAAGCGGAACATATTAATGCCTAACAAATTGCAGGATATGTTAATCTTTTGCGTTTCCTATATTAAGTATTTATGTAATTTGCAGTATTATGTTATGAGTTCTGAATAACAGAGCCCTTATACCGTAAAACAAAATATTTCAATAACTCGACACCCCCACAGTCTACACTAGGTCGAGTTATCGGGATTCTACTGCATTCTATGACCTAAAATTATAAACATAAAGATTACAAACCACAACACTGAGCACTTTATTGAAACGAAGGGCCCTCCAGCGTTCGCTAAAACCAGAAGACTTTAGGCTGAATACTGATAGCGGCTCTTAAGGAATTGAACTTCACGCTCCAGAAGGGACTAATCCCCTGCATTTAACTGAAGAAATCTGGAGATTGGAGGCCTTGCGAGAACTATAGGAAACTCAATCATGTTACAGTTCCGACAGGTACAGCCAGCTCCAAATGTTTTCCGAGTCACATGCTCCTAGCCACGGGGGAAGCCATGATGGCTTATCTTTTAGCTAAGCCAGGTGTTTCAAAGGTCGACTTGCCAGCTCATGCCTGTCTACAAGGGTGAGGGGCGTAATGTATCTGTAAGTCCAAAGAGAAGATCATTCCAACATTTCTCTTACACTTAGGTAGTCGTAAGAAAGTAATCTCAATGTAAAGAAACATTAACGTTATAAATCCAGAACTCGCAGTGAGAATGGAAACTAAATATTCAGCATTAGAGGCGTCATATCACTGTATTAAACATTAAAACGTTTAAATAATTTTAATAAACCATGTTTTTTAAGCTATACATGAGCGCTGTAAAATTTGCAAATTGGTTTTATTCAGCGAACATGAAATTGTGTATTTGACCTGAAATTTCACATCGAAGTTTAAAACATTGAATGGCTGTTTCCCGGAAATAACACGAAAACAGAACTTCAAAGGAAAATAAAAGTTTAGTGTAACACAAATAGAATACTGAAAATCGCAAAAGAGCATGTTTAAAAACATTGAGGTATCAGCCCTATAGGTTACGATAGTTGCTCCCCCTCAGCTTTCTTGTCTGTCCCCTTTAAACCTGAACCAGTTTATCTATTATTGTTATTGTTATTATTATTATTATTATTATTATTATTATTATTATTATTATTATTATTATTATTATTATTATTATTATTATTATTATTATTATTATTATTATTATTATTATTATTGTTATTGTTATTGTTATTGCTATTGTTATTGTTATTGTTATTGTTATTGTTATTGTTATTGTTATTGTTATTGTTATTGTTATTGTTATTGTTATTGTTATTGTTATTGTTATTGTTATTGTTATTGTTATTGTTATTGTTATTGTTATTGTTATTGTTATTGTTATTGTTATTGTTATTGTTATTGTTGTTATTGTTATTGTTATTGTTATTGTTATTGTTATTGTTATTCTTATTCTTATTGTTATTGTTATTGTTATTGTTATTGTTATTGTTATTGTTATTGTTATTGTTATTATTATTATTATTATTATTATTATTATTATTATTATTATTATTATTATTATTATTATTATTATTATTATTATTATTATTATTATTATTATTATTATTATTATTATTATTATTATTATTATTATTATTATTATTATTATTATTATTATTATTATTATTATTATTATTATTATTATTATTATTATTATTATTATTATTATTATTATTATTATTATTATTATTATTATTATTATTATTATTATTATTATTATTATTATTATTATTATTATTATTATTATTATTATTATTGTTACCGCTACTATTATTATCGTCATTGTCATTGTCATCATTGTCATTGTTATCATTGTCATTGTTATCATTGTCATTATTGTCATTATTATTGTCATCATTATCGCCATCATTATCATCATAATCGTCATCATCATCATCATTGTCGTCGTCATCGTCATCATCACCTCCATCACCACCACCGCCGCCACCACCACCGCCACCACCGCCACCGCCACCGTCACCACCATCGTTGTTGTTGTGACTGACTGTGACTATTATTGTTGTTGTTAACAAGGATTATATGGTATATATGATCTTTGTTTAAGGAATTATTTTAACATATTTTTAGAAGCTGTTGATTCTACCACAAAAAAGCATGCGTGTGGAAAAGAATGTGCTGATTTTTTTTTTGTTTCGATAGAATAACATTTATTATTTAGCTTCTTGTTTGCTTCCCACTGACCTCACTTCAGAGGAGCACACACATAAGTAAATAACTCTGGTGAATCCATCACGCAAGTGGAGCAGGTGCAAGTAACTGATAAGATAATTTTTTGTAACTTTCCCTTACACCCTCTTGTCCATTGGATAACATTTGGAGCCGGCTGTACCCTATACTTTTTTAACCCATCTCAACCACATCTTTTGTGATCCATTGATCTTGTACATGCTTACCAAAAGTTAAGGCAAGCACTTTCACAAGTACTAACAGCTTATAAAGTAATAATCCTTTGATGCTGAAATATTACCTATTTCTTTGGTATTCAGTTTATTTTTTATCAGCAATTTATATAGCTTATTGGGACTCAAATACAAAATAATGAATCATTACAGTGGAATCATTTTGTCACAAGAAGCTGTGTCCATATGACCACATTAGGTGTTTGTGTAAGTATTTAACTCTATTTTGCCCATGCATCTTCACTAACTACAAATTATAATCTCACCTAAATAGCGCAAAGAACTGTATTTTAGAAGTGCATTATGAGTATTAAAGGCATGCAAATACACGCATGCAAACACACATGTAATTCAATTAAAGCAAACTTCCAAAGAGTTCAGTGTATAAACTGGGCAAAACATGGGATACAGAGTCCAACGTTAGAATGCACTCTGTGCAGTCCTTTATTGCATGGACCTTTAGTACGGTTCATACCATTAAGACAAGTATCGTCACTAACATTGGTATGATAAATGCTGTGTCTTGGCATAGTGGGTCGGCCTCATCCTGATGGTGCAGTTTTGTACTTTTTCAAGTATGTCTTACACAAAATATGGTGAAAGCTGACACAAGATGTGTTAGTTCCAGATTTTCTGAGAAATAACCAGGAATTGTGAACCGATACATCTACCAACCATTTGAACAGGGGTAACCACCACCGCTTCTTTCCCTGGATCCCATTTCTATAGTAAGATATATTTTGGTCCATTCTGTCCATCCCAACCATTGCTGCATTGTAAGCCAGAAATACAGCAGGTCGCTTTTCTGCCTGAGAATATTTGGATACTGAAGAAGTTAACTATAGCAACTAGGGCACTGTCTCTATCATGTATGTACCACTAGAACATTTCACTATGTACCTCATGGTATTTCTTTGTTTCCTTGGAAGAATGATAGATCAATTGCTCAAGATTCTATTTTCCCTAACTGTTCCTGTAATACCATAACTGGAAGATTTCAAATGAGCAAGTGATTCCATCCCAGTAGGCAAAACATTGTCAAAGTATATACAGAATGACAAGTGAACCATATTATTTGGTAGCTCATTGAACATCACCATTGGTGCTGTACACCTTCCGAAGCGTTCCTCTTATTATGCATTACCAAGAGGAGTTTTTTTCCTTGATAAATATAAAAATCTATCATATAACCAAAGGTAGTTTGAGACACCAGACTTTATAACTGATACAAATAGGTTTTCTGCAAATAAATTATCTTCCAAAATATTGTACCATGCACTTATCAAAATCAATGTTCTGCTCTGGTTTGAAGTGATTCATGAATATTTCCTTCAGCATACTCATAAGTGGTTGCAGTCCACATTTTAACATTCATGTTAGTTTGGGTATTGTCTGCACAGTGGGTGGACTGACAGATTTCTAGAAAGTAACCTCTTCTACTGGCATTTGCAACAAGCATATTCTGAACATCTTCTGATGCTTCCCAATGTGATCTTTTACTAAGGACATTATTGCAGCCAGATAAAATAAGTATAGAGAGGAACTTTTTTGATTCCTCTGTTATTATTTTAGGATTATCATACTCATAGTTATTGAATATAGTGATTACCTGAAGTTTTGTATGATAAATTAAATTATCTCATCATCAACACATTTTACATGTGTTTTGTTGAATAATTACGTAATACCTTCTGGAAATACCTATATATCAACTGAGCTTCATTATTGTTATTCTTATTCTACATGAAACTTTTCTTTATATCTTTGCTCTTTTTATGGGGCGGAGGAACTGTAACATTTTCAAAGTGGCTTCATAAATTGTACTACCAACACGTTTATTTTTGGTGATAAGAATTTCTGCTTGGCTAGAAAGCTGGCGACCTGTAAGATATCAATCTCACTACCACCATTCTCTTTTCTCGTATCTTTGTTGAAGTAGATGTTAGCATTTAGAGGCTCTGTAAATATGCTGCCAAATTCTACTACTCGTTCATGTGATTTTAAAATATTCAAGGTTTCCCAGAGAAACTGTTAGAAACTGGTAGAAACTGTTAGAAACATATGGAAAATTATGTTCTGTATACTAAGTTAATATTTGTCTAAATAGTAAGTTGTATTATGGCAATATAACACCTAAGTTAACACAACAGAATGCCAGTGTACTAAATCATTTACTGCATATACCTATGCATAGGTGTAGTATGTTCATATGATCATACTTTATTTAAGAAGAATATAGGCATAATATGTCTAGAAACCAATTGCTTTCTTTTATAATAACAGGAATACCAATAATACCAAAGATCTTTAGAGGTGCATATCTTATAATCAAAGTATAGTTGTAAATGAAATAGGAAACACAATGACGTCTTTAAGCAACACTAGCCTAACTAAAAACTGTGGACAATGCCTGTTTATAAATGTCAACAGTGAGTCAACAGAGGGTTGTTTCCTATCTTTGATAACAAGCTTGACCTTGTTCCTACTTTATGAAGCCAACATGCTGTATTTGTTGTCCCTTCATCTGAGCAATTGCTCTGTACCTCCAGTTTCCACTGGAGAAGGTACTTGCTTAGTGCAGTCATGTCAAAGTTCTCACTCCTCTTTACAGACTTTTCAATAACCATCAATTGTTTACTTCCCAGTGCCTTTGCTAAGAGTCCAAAGGTGTAAAACCCACTGGAGAGGCATCAGGAGGTTTCACTGGGTTGTTATTGAATACAATAGGGTGAATTCCAGTTTCCTGCACTATTCTTTGCAAGAATGCAAGAGTCGAAATGGAAGTGTGACTGGACACCTTATCTTGGTACACCCAGACTTTGTTTTGGTCTCTGCCGTAAACAGATGAGATTTCAGTGTGGTAAATTGGGTGAAAACTTCATCCTGATAATACATAGAATTGATTTTGGCCATTTTAGCAACTCTATGAATTATCAGTTTCCCAATGTAGCCATAACCAGTGATGACCATAAAGCCATTTGAGGAACTTTCACTGCATTCTCCATGCCATTTCTGAAACATTTTTCCACTCCTTGATAATATTTAATTGCACTGAATTTGTTGGAATCACTAAGGTAAATATATGTCTCATGTAATGTGACCACAAATTTCCATTTTTTCCTATCAGGTACTTCTCATCAGACTCCCATTCAATACATGGAACAAGGGAAATTTTACACATACACTAAAGACTCAGGAAAGCTTTCTTTCCAAAATTCAAGACATCAAGAAGAATATATACCTTCCTAGTTCAAAGGGAAACTTCATATCTAAAGCCAATCCAACACAAACATTAAACTTCACATATTATTTACACCTGACAGAAGAAGTTAAGAAAACTGATACTCCAACTAGTGTTCTCAAATTATTGGCATTAGAGACAATCCATACTAGATTTCCAGAACACGAATGGCTCCATATTTATACTGATGGATCATTGATATCAAACCAAGATGGAGCAGGGGCTGGAGTCACGTGTCACCTCTTTTCCTATTACAAATCTTTAAGTTATGGAACTACAAACTTTGATGGAGAAATTGAAGCAATTTGAATGGCCCTACAAAATCTTTTGTATAGAATTTCACATTTTCATCAAGCAGTTATTCTCTCAGATCCCAGGGCAGCAATTATAGCAATTACTTCCAAGTTGTCACCAAAAAACCAAAGAATTATAGATTTTTGGAAAATCCTTACATCTAACAGCACTTCAAAAACACGTAGTCTTCCAATGGATACCAGCTCACTGTGGACTGAGTGGTAATGAGAAAGCTGATTTTCTAGCAAAAAAGGGTACCAGCAGTGTACAAAAATCTATAGTTAATCTACCATTTTATGCAACTAAAAGATTAGTGAACTCTGAATTCAAAAAAATTATTGCAAAGTATTACTATGAAAAATCAAAGAATAAAAGATGGGAACTACCAAACATTCAAACAGTAATTCCTGAGTATCCTCGAAAAACAGCAGTTGCAACCTTCAGTTTGATTACAGGACATGATTTTCTGGCAAAACATTTAAACAGAATTGGGATATATTCTTCACCACTCTGTTCTCTATGTGATCTGCAAGAGGAAATGGATCGAGACCACCTTCAAATATGTCTGGCCACTTCTAGTGCCCCATCCATCAGTGAAAAATATTGGAGAGCAAGAGGATTAACGACTTCATTGTCAGAAATCCAGCATTAGCTACATGGGCATTGTGAAATGGGGGCAAGGGGAGGCTGCGGCCCCCCCTTGGAAGTTGGTGAACTTAATGTGCAGCCAGTTATTGACTATTAAACTATTATTTTAATTTTGATGTAAAGAACAATTTTTATTTAGCACAAATTAATACGGTTATCTGCAACAAATATTATACATTTTGACAATAAAATAATGATTTAATATTATACGATTGCAAATTTCCAACATTTGGCCCCCCCTGGAGAAAAGTCTGCCGACACTCATGATTAGCTAACAACAACAACAACTTCTCATAGAGCTTCCTGCAGTTTGTGCAATATTCTGATATTTGGTGTGGCAGGAACTCATGAACTGGACCTTTGTGATGTTTCTCCATCTTTAAATCATTGTTTATAATGGTGTTAACAGTTTTGAGGGATATTCCCAATTTGTTCACAATGGTCCATTGCATGGCTGGATTACTACCAGAGATGAGGGTCTTGACCTTCCTTGTCACCTCTGTAGAGCATTTAGTAGCAGGTCATAGGTTTGCCTGTTTTCTTAGTATTAGAATTAATCCCATGTGATCCCTTTCCTTTTTATTCAACACTGATATAATCCGGTACTTTGACTCAGCAACATTTCACTTCCTGCATGCTTCAATAATAGCAGAATAACTATACTGTGCATCGGAAAGAGCAGTAATGCAACCTTCCCAATATGATTCAATTTGCTTAGACATAATGAGAGGCACACACATATTACTGCTATGAAGGCAGCTCAATAAGTGGTTTGCTTGTCTCACAAATGCTTGATCTTGTTGCGCACACAGAAATGCAGCCTTCATATTTGCAATTCATTATCAGAGATCAGAAACACCCTCCATAGACATGGTTATCACACCATTCTTTAGCTGATCTAAACTGTTGACACTCTGCAATAAAACACAAGGCATTGGAATGCAGTTAAATGCAAAATATGATCATACAAATACACATGGCTTTAAAGGGTAACACACACACCTTTAATGTCTTGATTCACTATTCTAAGTTAAAATGCAGAGATTAATTGCTAACTTGAGTAGGGTATTCTGAAGGCAGCCATAAGACTTTGTCCATTTTTTGGTTCACTTTGTGACATGTAGATAAAACTAAAATTTTGTCCTTTTTATTTATTTGCTTTTAGGATGTGATGCTGCTGGCAAAGAAGTTACCGAACAAGATGGGGTTGCATCTAGTACCATACAAAAACTTCAACCATGTTGACTTCCTATGGGCCAATGATGTTGTTAGCTTACTTTATGTTAAAGTGCTCAAAGCTCTGAAAGAAACTGGGCCACATCAACTTCAAAATCAATAAATATGATTGTACATTATAATATATTGTATATAGCTATAAAATAATTTTATTTATAACTTTGTTAAATGTCACCATCAGTAAGTTACACTGCAACAATACTGCATAAATGTGTGAGGAAGATGCATTAACATTTAAAAGATTATTGATTGTTTTTATGTATACAGATAGAATAGTATTGCCATTGTTATACATATGCATCTGCACTTTTTATTTAAATGAATGCTCTATCACAGAACTATATAATAATAAACCTTGACACCATGGCTCCTGAGCCAGAACTTGATAAGAGTCAAGTGTGTAAAATAATGCTACAGTTTGTCCACTAGCTCATGCCCCTCCCTCCAGCAGAAATGCAGCAACTCTGTACACCAGTAAACAACTAGGTACAAAGCAATATCTGAAGCTGGACTTGAGCTTCTGTTTGCACTTACAACAATAGTGCCAATCTTGGAATGTGTATTCATGCTAGGTAGAATACTCTTTTCACAGCGGCGCCGTGGCCGAGCGGTTAGTGCACTCGCCTACCACCTAGGCGGCCCGGGTTCGATCCCAGGGACCAGCATGTGGTATTTGTGGTGGACGAAGCAGCGTCAGGGCAGGTTTTCTCTGGGTGCTCCGGTTTCCCCCGCCATCTCATTCCACCGGTGCTCCATCTTCATTCCATGTGTCATCAGTGTCACCGCCTGCGGTGCCGTAGTAGTAAAAGCGGGTGTTAAACACTACAACAACAACTCTTTTCACCACTTACACTTAAATCTTGCATTGATTGTTCTTTCACAAACTCCTATATAAATGGCAGCTCTTGCAGTTGTTTGACTCACTGGAAGATCTATACACTTGTTCCTAGGTCCCTCATCACATCCCTCAACCATTTTCCGAATTATTTCCCTACCCTCAGAATTATCCACTGCTAATTTCTCTACTTATGACATATCACTAGTGACTTATGATTTTACAACTGAAACTAAGATAAATTAGTAGTGAGTAAACATAGCATGTATAATATTGGAGATAAGCTGGCAAAGTAACCGGCAGAATGTTTGTGAGGAAGTTTACAAAACTCGGGTTACACTACATGGAATGTCTCTCTTCTCCCCTTCATTCTGCTAAGACCATGAGCTGGTGAACAGAAAGTAGTTAACAAAGTGAAACATTTTCAATCATTGCAGAGGAAAATAAACTTTTATGTGCTGTTTAAATATGCAGGTGTTAAAAGTGTTGTTAGCCTTTGTTTATCATGTACAATGTTTAATACCATTTTTTAATAACGTACTTTGTGATAGCTCAAATACAATATTGTTTATTGCAGTATGACGCATTCAAAAACCTGTTTTATAGTGTATTGATTCTTAATATTTGATTTAAGTTTTTTATAACTAAAACTAAATTGAAACACAAAAATGGAGTACAAAATAAGAGTCTGTAAGTATATAATATGACCGCCTCCTTAGTGCAGTTGGTAGTGTGCTTGCCTCTGGCGCAAAGGACCCAGGTTCAATCCCCGGTACCAGCATGGGGATTTTTCTCCTGCTGGAAGGTCTGGTACGGGGTGCACTCAGCCTCCTATGTCCCAGGGGGACCAACCTAGGAGCTACTTGATGGAGAAGTAGCGGCCCCAGGTCAAGAAGACTGCATAACTGACTCGGAGTACTGACCACGCCCCACCCTCCAGTACTGCACCTCACCAATGATGCCTGTAGTGGGCAGAGGTGGGGGACACAGTGGCTGGGCAGTAGGCCTTGGCCCTTCATGAGGTGTTGCACCGGGGTTTAGTTAAAGTATATAATATAAATATGTCTAAGTTTGTCAAATGCATATCTTTTGATGTGCTTTATTCTAGTGTTATTGCAGATGCTCTTCATAGGATTGGTGAAATGTACAAGTGGAATGGCATGTGTATGACAGGAATCCTTAGCATTGAAAGTTGCTAACATTTGCTTTTTCAGAAGGAGCAAAAACTTTAGTCATACTTATTTCAAACAGATTTGAACTCATTCTGAAAATTATAAGATAAACAAATTATCTCACTGTGTACAAATACATGCAGGTATTTCTATTTTTCTATGAAGAATATCCAAGAATTTACACACTTTTCCCATGAAATTGATTCTATATGAATCTAATATGAGGAACACTGTTTCAAATTAAATAATGTCCACTAATGAACAAAATTGTGTTCGGTACATTTTAAAAAAGTGTAACTTTTCATGCTGTGATAGCTGAATGAATCAAGCCATATTTACTAACAGTGTAAAGAATTTGCATAAGCTTTCATGGCTGGTGTCATTAAATAGAAAATGATTATCGGGCTTTAGGCCGTGGTCTAGTGGAAAATCTTCTTCCAAACGTTTCATTTGAAGCTGCATTGAATATTCTCAGTGGTGTGACCCTAGTGCTCTGCTAGTCCCAGCAATGACTGATATGGAGCTGTTTGGTTTCTCAGGTTTTATATGCTCAGCATGTGTGGGTGGTTGACAGTTGGTCCGGTCTTTGTTTATTGGTTCAACTGCTGCATAGGCTGTGCTAAAGTGGGGCTGCTTCCATAGTCTATGATTGTTGTTGATGGGCTGGCATTTACTGTGGCTGAGGTTCTTGATGGCATATGATCTTGAATTTGCCTCCAGTCAGGTATCTTTCATGCTTTGTATGATGCTGGATGCCAAGCTTTATTTAAGCATTTTGTTTCTTCCTTCCTATTGAAGTTATCTTTATGTTTGAAAATCTCTATTGCTTAGTGACTTAAACTAGCATAATAATGAACCATGGAAGATGGGATTGCTGTGTCTCAATACTGCATAATGTGTTCTCCAGGCACTAGTAATGCGTGTTCTGTGACTGCAGACTTTTCTGTTTGTCCCAAACAGCAATATCTTTTGTGTTCTGTAATGCAGGTTATGTTATCCATACACTGAGTGGTCCCTATATACACAGAGCTACACGAGCATGGAACTATGTAAACACCCACAGAAGAGAGTGGTTCTTTTGGATCTTTTCCTGAATGTAGCACATTCTGTATCAGTTGTGTGGGTTTGTAGATGACGTGGATGTTGTGCTTTCTGATGAACATTCCCAATGGGATCAGTAATACCTAAGATGTATGGCAGAAATGCTTTATTCTTCTTTTTAGGGTCAATTTGTTTTGGTGTAGACCAGGGCCTTTCTTTTGAGGTATAAGGCATGTTTAACTTCCTGGCTGGTGTAGCCATCGGCTTGCAAAACACTATTAATGTAAGAAAGTTCCAGGGGTAGTTGTAGTTGTGGTTGGCAGATGCAGTTGGTGCAATGTACTAGTGTTTTAATGACAGCTCTCTTCTGGTTGGCATGATGTTTGGAGAGTTTGTGTAGATACTGGTCTGTGAGTGTGGGTTTGTGGTAGACTGTGTGAGAGCATACCATCAGACTTCCTGGCTATGAGTATGTCCAAAAATGATAGTTGTCCATTGTTCCCCATTTTCATTGTAAACTGTATGCGTGGATGAATAGAGTTGATTAGATGTAAGAAATCTGTCAAGGTCTCATGTTCGTAGCTCCAGATGGCAAACACATCATCTACATAGTAAAACCAGCAAGTGGGTGTTTGTTTAGTAGAATCCTCAGCAATGGCCTCAAAATGTTCCATGTAATAGCAATAACTGGACTCACCGAGCTGCCCATAGCCACTGGAAGTAATACATGGAGGAATAAGTTTGTAATGTCCTCAGGAAATAAGTCTTGTAGAAGAGCAACTGTCACCTAGATGGGCACCATTCTGAACAGAGAAGTAACATCAAAACTTATAAGAAGGTCATGGCTACATGGTCAAGGATTTCAGCTTTTCAACAAAATGTGCAGGGTTCTTGATATGGGAGTCAGTATTACCAACATTTGGCTGCAGTAGTTTGGCCAGGTATTTCACCAAGTAGTATGTAGAAGATCCGATAACACTAACAATGAGACAGTTTTTGCAAGATGCAGGAGGTGGGGTCACATGGAAGTTTGCTGGTAGTAGTTGGATCCAGTAATTCAGACATTTTATGTTGGTAATCAGAAACATTCATGATGACAGTGGTGTTTCCTTTCTCTGCTGTGCTGATAACAATCTCTTTGTTGCTGTTCAGTGTTTTAAGGCAGGCTTCTCTGTTCTGGAGAGATTGTTCCTGGTTTTACCAATTATAGAATCCTGGCACATTTGCAGCATACATATCTCTTCTGCAGCACAACCAGAGGCATAGTAGATGTAGTGCTGGGAGTAACACGAAAGTTGCCACCTTTTGTCAGAATGGTGGTTTTGTTCTCCAACAGTTGGTAGTCAGATAAGTTGATCACCGTGTGCTTAAGTTCATTGGCAGTAGAGGGTTGCGACTTGGAGCAGTTGTCATACTTCTTCTGCCTCGTGGTTGCTTGATTTGAGGTTGAGGTAATAGAGCTGTATTTTATTTTCTCCACTTTTTCCCAGTCCTGTCTGGATTTTCAAACATAAAGATAACTTCAATAGGAAGGAAGAAACAAAGTGCTTAAATAAAGCTTGGTATCCAGCATTATACAAAGCATGCAAATTCAAGATCATACGGCACCAACAGCCTCAGCCACAGTAAATGCTAGCCCATCGACAAGAATCATAGACCATGGAAGCAGCCCCTACTTTAGCCCAGCCTATGCAGCAGTTGAACCAATAAACAAAGATCGGACCAACTGTCAACTGCCCACACATGTTAAGCATATAAAATCTGTGAAACCAAGTGGCTCCAAATCAGTTGTCGCCGGGACTATGAGAGTACTACAGTCACACCACTGAGGATGTTCAATGCAGATTCGAATGAAACATCTGGAAGAAAATTTTCCACTAGACCACAACCTACAAACCTGAATAATAATTTTCGATTTAGTATAAACAACTGCTTAAAAGCAGCAATTGCTTCAGATCATTTTCAGTCCTATATAATGTCTGTTTCAGATCATATTATGTCCAATATATTAAATATAGAATGGTATAAATATAGTTAATTAGTTACTTTCTTATGTTGGTTGTAGTGATAATCTGGCACATTTTTGGCTTAAGGTCACATTATTCAATACCAACAACAGTTAGTCTTTTTCTTGTGAGCTGTGTGTGATGGAAGTTGCTTCCAATATAAACTAAAGACTTTTCTGGCCTAAGGCCTACTGCCCAGCTGCTGCAACCCCAACCTCTATCCAATACAGGCATCATGAATGGGGTGGTGCAGTACAGGAGGGTGGAATGTGGTCAGCACCCCAGTCCTTCCTGGCCAGTTATGTGGTCTTCTTGATCAGGGACCTCTATTTTTCATTCAAGTAGCTCCTCAATTGGCCCCTCAGCGACCTAACGAGGTTAAATGTACCTCAAACCAGATCTCCCAGAGGCAAAAAATCATTGATGCCAAATGCAAATTTCCTGCTTGCTAGAACAGTTGTGCTTCCTTGGAACTCCTCTGGGTTCTTTGCTGCCCTTAGTAACTTCCGCTTTGAGTCCGGGCTCATTGTTGTCCATTGTTGTTGATTTCCACCTACTTTTGGTTGTCCTTCCCAGGGTACAACTTTTCTTCTTCTGCATTGCCTGACTCTGGATTTGCGGCTTAACTAACACCAGGTTATCATGTTCTATTCCAAGATGAGACACAACCTGGCCAAGTTGGGACCAACAGAAAATGGGAGGGGTGTTAAACCTTTGGTAACAAAAGCAATAAGTAGTCAGGTGAAGATCGTGATTTATTGTGGATGTGTACATCTTCAGTGATGAGGAAAATTAGAATGTGTGGACAGACTTTATGATGACTGGAGTATGAACAGATGGCCATTCTGACTATGTGCAGTTGAATGGTGCTTATGGCAACTATTGAAGACTGCTGAAAGCTGCCATGAGCTATGGCATACTGTCTGCTGAAGAACTGCTCAGAGGTCCCTGAATCACTGGTTGATATCAGCCATCAAAAGTTCTGGAAATTCAGCTACATGATCACTCTTATGGTTGTTTATTATTCTGAAGTCCACTGGCTACATGACCTTTAACATTAATATTTACTTTTAAGCTCACCATTCATTCATGCAGTCGCTGTGGGAACTGATGATGAGGATGAAGGTAGAACAGCATTTTAGGTTGCTTAGAAGAATGATATAATGAAAAAGAATCAAATGCCATGAATCCTTGGTGTCAGATGTAACTTATAGAGTGCTATAGGCTTACATCAAAATTTGCTTAAAGTTTAGAGATTTTTGTATTAACAATTTAGTATTTTAATAACAGTAATGTTTTTATGCATTCATTTAACCTATGAAGAATATTATGACATGCAAAAAGTTACTAATATCTGAATATTATAATGTTTACTGTGAAAATTGAATTATTTGTGACCAAGATGTTTCTCCTTAACTATTATAATAATGATTGTAATTACATGAATTAAGGCTTTCTGATTATATACGTAAGCACAATTATTGGATGAAAATTTATTATATCCAACAAATTTTCCTACAGTTTGAAGAATGGAATTGAAAAGTGGTTGCACTTTTTCTAATTCCTACAAGTATGCCTGGACAAAATAATTTTACATTTTTCACTTTGTAAAAATTTATCCAGATTAGGAGCAACCAATTTTCATAATTTCTATAAAAATCTTGTTTTTTGGACATAATATGATATGAAACAATGCTCCTCATACCAAGAGACAGAAGAAGCTATCTTCTAAGTACATGTCCTTACCATTGTAATGGGATTTGATTCTGGTCTGCTAGACATTGCTACATCAATGCCACCACATGTTTGTCGGCTGATGTTTACCCATTTCTAAAATGTTATTCTTGGAATAAGAATTGGTTGACTGGTAAAGCTAAGATTACTGCACAGAGAACTAGAGATGGTTAGATGACCTTCAAAAGTAATAAATAACGTCTGTTTACAAGAAGGAGGTTAATTAAAGTAACATTGAAAATGAAATGCTAGAGGTGTTTCAAGGAGTAAACAAGATAGGGAGAGAAATAAATATGTTTGGCTGGCCAGGATGAAGTAGATAATGGTACTCAGGCAAGCATAGTCACTAAGCTTATTAAAGGTGAGCTTCCAGGTCTTTCTCTTTGGCTACACCTTGATTTACAGAAAATTATACCATTTGAAAGGATTCATGCTCCTTATTTAATAGCCAGGACCGTACAAAATTATGGCTGCAGGAGGCCTGACGTCTCCCAAGATGGTCATAAGCTCACCCAGTTATCTTTACTTCACCATGGAAGGACAAAACTGACCTTCCACCACATTGCAATAGATATCTCTCACCTTTAAGAAGGTGATAGGAGATCGCTGTTTACTTAATGACTTACCCACTGTAGTTATTTAAAATAATTACTGTTCTAAGCATTCTGCATTTATTATAATACTGGGTTACCACAAATTACCCTTCGAGTTAACATTCAAATTCATAGATATTCTTTGTATAAGGTGCAAATATCAGATCATGTCATTGTACAAATATATACTTTGTATAAGGAAAAATTGAAGCTATTAACAGTGAAGCAACAAGATTATAAAGTAAGAACAAATTAGAAACTAAAAACTTCACTTAGCTTAGTATTATTTGCTGACCCTGGGTTTCAAGCTGCAGGAATATACTTTGTATATTTTGAGTGGTTGTACAAATATCTGTTAAGTGGATTGCATTAAAATGAGACATTCTTAAGGCATTCAGAGCATGGGCTTAATAAAACCTTGATTGGAGCTCGATATGACAAGCTCAATAAAAAACTTAATGAAAAATAATGTTGGTGTATATTTGAAATAAAGTTATTAAATTTTGAAAGAATTTTAGGGTATTCTTGTACCTTTTCCCTACTTCCTTCATATGCTATCTGATATTGAATATGGTGATCTAATTCTAATTTTAAGGAATCTAGAAATATTTCTACAATATTCAGTAAGATTAAGGCATAAATAGGTGTTTTGCAATTTTGATGAATGCATTTTTATTTAAGAATAATTTTATTATTTTATGCTTAAAAGCTTTATTTGTGCCAATTTCATGCCACCTTTAAAGCTAAAGATCTAATTTTCAAAATAAATAATCATTAGCAGAACTTTAATGTATTTCCTAAGCATTCAGTTCGGTTACTTGTATTTATAAATTTTTAATCTCATGCATATACATTATCATTATCTTACATTTAAACTCTTGGAAGAATAAAGGGTAATCTTATTTATAGAAAAATTCACCACAAGTGAGTAATTGCATCGGTGACCTCTGTATTTAGAAGCCAGGATACAAGACCATAGAGATAGTCATCTTAAAAATAAAATTTGTATTTTTGTAATATTAGGAATACATATTTTAGTACAACTAGTACTTAAGCATTTGGCCCTTATTTGATCTTCCAGATAGATTTTATGTTCTCTACTACTTACCTATAGTAAGCAGAAGTATTGCATCGAATGTTTAGATTTAATTGGAAATACATGCTTTGAAACCTCCTGAATCAAAAAAAGCATTTTTAGAAGTTCTTTGTGGATGTGTGTATATGTGCATGTTCATGTGTGCACGTGTGCAGGTGTGTGTGTGTGTGTGTGTGTATGTGTGTGTGAGCGTGTGTGTGTATGTGTGTGTGTTAGTGTGAGTAAGATGCAGCTACATAAATGAGGCTGATCAGCAGATGGGCAGGTATTACATAAAATGCTAAAGCAATTCTCAATTTTGTGTAAGATCATCAATATGCAGTGACAATTGAACAAAGGAAAGGAATTAGAAAGGACAGAAAGAAAACTTTTGAAGCAAATTGCATGTTAAACTGTGTACACACCTTTAATGTTAAATTCTAAGTTAATGTATACAACACATGAAATAAATGAGTGACAGAACTGAAATAGTATGGCAGTGAAAAATACAAGCTATTCCATACTGGCCCTCTAAAACAATGATTGAAAATTGTCTCATTGTCTTGTTTCACTTTAATGTCACAAGTCTTCTTGCCTTCCTGTTGAATTCCTTGATTATATAATGATACAATTCTTCCTCAGTTTCAGCTAATTTTAGTTTCAACAGCTTCTTTTCTATAGACAACACTAATAAATTTGAGAACCTTTGTTGTCCTTGTTCCTGGAGTAGTTGTGTAGAATGCAGAATAAGAATCTTCAGCACTTGCATGGGTTACTAATATTGTTAACATAGAGCTTATATAGTTCAGTCAATGCAGAGGATGACAAACCAGTACTTTCCAGATAGGTAGGAAAGAAGCTGGTGCAGTTCCATTGAAAGATATTCCTTCATTTATATGCCACAGAGTTCTCTTCTGGGATGACCATGATCAAAATATTGGCCATAGCTATCTTTTAGAGAGCAAATTCTTCCTCAGGAATATTTATTTTATTTTGCTCTGCAGAATATGATCATTGAAGAAATTTGAGTTTTTGAAGCCGTTCAAACCAACCTTCAACTGCTGATTTATGGCATAAATTTTATAGTATGGACATCAGTAGTAGGTTCTGGGATCAGATTCTTGAAAACAACTCTTTTCTTGGGCTCTTCACACATTTCTGCACAACTGAACCAAACAGTATCAACTCTTTTCAGATGAATGTGCAATTTAGTTTCTATTATCTTAGCCATTAAAAGTTTACATCCAGGATTTTAACTTGCAGAATGTCAAAAAGAACATGTCATCCTGTATACCTCACAAAATATCTGAAGGAAGAACTGAAATTCCAATTCCAAAAGAACATTTCTGGAACCTCAAGTATAGTGACATTCATCAGGATTATCAAGGATGCTGTCAAATAGTTTTCTTTTATTGTATCAACTATGCATTGTATGTAGTTCCAGTGTGTGGGGCACACTTTTGGAAATCTTTTTTCAAACAATGTCCAACACAGCAGTTCTCTTTGTGGCATTACAGAAAAAGAATGAAAAACTACTTAGTGTCTTAAAAAATATTTTGCATTCTTTTATAGATAGGCACAGAGAAACTTAATTTATGAGCAAGACAGTGCATGAAAATTGCATCAGATTATTTGTCCTTTAATCTCTTCTGAAGGCCATTCAGTTCTCCAGCTAACACAGCTGCACAATCACACTACTAGTTTTGAGCCACATTTACACTTTCCAATCTAAGGCACACATGATTTTCCAGGAGTAGTTGTGCTATGGTGTGCACTTACATCAGCAAAACCAAGAAATCTTTCTGAACTTCACCACTAACAGATACATACCTCTGTACAACCTACAACAGATGACTGAGGGTGCTTCAATACATCACTGGTCTCATCCACATGATTGCAATGAAGGGTACATTACTTATTACTTTCTTAATTTTTTTCAGTAGAACTGCAGCGGCAGAGTCTATTAGGTCATTTTTAATGTGACTGGATAGTACAGGGAACAATGTTTCCATTTGTAGATGATGGCCCAATGTTTCATTATGTTTGTTTTGGAGCAGAGCTAATTCAACATAGTTTCAAAATTGTTATTTATTTATGCCAACAAGCTTACTGCTGGTGTTGGTTACTTAAACCTGGGACATAAAGTAATTACAATTGTAAGTTGCCCTTGGGGTATTTATCTCTGATGTGAAATTCCCTTGTGGTTAACCGGGAAAAAGTACGAAACAGCTGGGGAATTTAATGTCGTACTGGCAAGTTCGCCATGGTAGCTTAGTGGTTAAAGCAGCCGCTCGATAAGTGGAAGATCCGTGGTTCAAATCCCGGCTATGGCATTGAATTTTTCAGTTTCTGATTCAACCTCTTATAGTTTCAAAAATTTGCAGAATATTTATTTTCTATGTGATCATGAAATGGAAGTCCTTATTTAGCAAGGAATTCAAATACTGAATTACTTTTCTTTTTTATTTTACAATCTCATTGTGTTTAAGGTTGTCTAATTTCTGTTTCTGATACAACTGGAACAATTCTTGATGTATCAAAAGTAGTGAAATAGTTGTACTTAGTTATAGTTGTATTTAGTCATGGCGATGTACAGCTTTTAGAAGATTATTCATGTCATCAAGTCCTGAAGAAGACCATACTGTTTTCATTTGAAAAAGACACACATAGCCAAGCATATAATTTTGATGCCCTTTTACATCCAGTGCAATATTTGACATTGAAATGTTGAACAGATCTTTTTGTTATTGTTTTTGTATTTGGCAATGTAGGAGTCAATCTTCCACGTGTCAGTATTTCCTTCTTCTCTTTAAATGACCACATTCCGAAGGTCCAACCAAAAAGACTTTCCAATATGCACCCGTACTCATCCGTGCTCTCTCCACTTGCAGCAATCATCTCCCTTTTCTCGGCTGGCAATTTTCTTTGGTTGCAGAATGAGTCTTGGCAGTTCCTTCCCTCGCAGTGTCTGCTGAAGACCAAATGGAAAGACAGAACTTACACTAAGAGGTATTTTCCTTGTTTAAATACACATTTACATTAACAGATAGGCCTATGTATTATATATTTATGGGAAATTACATAATAAAAATACACACAAGTAAAGACTATTCACACCGATAAATGCACTCCAGATTGCACACTTTGGAAAAGTCATTCCCTAATGTGATAGACCCAAGTCCATCTGAGGTGCTGCAAAAGGTTATGAAGCAACAACACAGCAATTGTAGAGCAGCTCTTGCATGGCTGAGAACCTGTTATTGCTGTTTGTTTATAATTATGAGAAGAGCTTCGAATATACTGTAACCATTGTATCATTAAAGCACTCAATGGCACAACAGTATTATGTATAAAGCTGTTCTCTGAAACAAACTTTAAATTTACAGGTAGGTAATGAAAAGAAATAATTATTTTTGTGCAAAATTTAAGTAAATTACTCCTTCCCTACATTCCATGGAATGGCCACCACAGGTTATAATATTTCTTACATCAATGGGAGGTTGTTGATAGTAATTGTCTACGTGTATATAACTGATACTTGGTTATGCTATGTTGTTTGAGAAATGCTACATACATTAACATATCCATTGCTGTCATATTTAAATGTTTTGCAAGTGTCCAAAGCAACAGCATAAATGTAATACACGGTGCTTTATAACACAAGTGTATATGTCGAAGAAACATAAATGTAAGTGCTTAATGCTTGTTATCATGTAGATTGTATCTGTGTATAGAGACAATAAATAGTTCAAAAAGTTCATAGTATCAACCTTGCTGATGTATTATGACAGCACATATAGCTCTGAGAATATTACATACAAAAATAGTTTTGGACATTCTGAAGAACTAAATTATTAAGAGACGGTTAAAATACATTAAAATATATATTGAGAATAAACACTAAGCTACATTAAAGAAATCCTTGCCTTTGGTTAATTTTCACCATAAACATGCTGTAGATAAGAGTTCGAACAAAACACCCAATGCTTCATTGAAACCATCGTATAGTTTTATATGACTGCAAAAGTTTTTATATCACAGCAGTTGTTTTTGCTGGCTTGACAATTTCATATTAGTTTTTATATGCATTTGATACTTAAAATTATCCTGTGGAACACAACCCACGTTTTTACAAAACTGTGACACCACAGGAGGTTTAACATTATGCATACTTTCTTTCATACATATTGCATTATCAAATTATTTGTATTTGGGAAGAAAGCTAAACTTGGAGCTAACATTTTTCTCACAAGTAATAATATTACTCGAAGCCAGAAACAGAGCACAAATTTCAGGGTGTTATGAATTCATGATTATTGTGTTCACTAAATCCAATTTGAATCTGGAACACATCAGGCTAATGCCACTAAACATATAACACCTACGAAATTGGTAAAGCTTCCCCATATTCTTTGCTACTGATAATAATGTGAATTGAATAGCAAAATAATATTTAGAGGCCATAAAAATATTCTAATTAGTTCTGTGTGAAATGTAAAATCTATACCAAGATTTTATTAACATTGTTTGCATAATAGCACTTAAAATCAAGTCATTTAATGGGACTTAAACATAAGGATGTATTGTTTGCAAAACCACATGATCAAAAACCTGATATGCTTGGTCTGTTTTCCCAATTCGACTAATACCAACAGAAACATAAAACATGCAAAATTTGTTTGGTTCAGTAGGCAGATTTCTTCTTCTTCATTGGGCACTGCAGCTTAATGTGAGCCTTGGCCTTCGCTACTAGATGTCTCCTGTCATCTCTATTTTCTGCCATAGATCTCCATCCTGGAATCCTCAGAGCCATTAGATCCTCCTCCATACTATCCATCCACCTAGTTTTAGGGCATCCCTTTCTTCTTCTAGAATAAAGTCTTCCCTACCACATTGATTTTGGAAATCTATTATTATCCATTCTTATAAGGTGGTTGGCCCATCTTAATCTTTAAGACTTTATAAACCTAACATCCTGGCTATTCATTAGATCATTCAGCTCCTGGTTACTATGAATGCTCCATGTGTTTTCATCCTCCTTCAAAGATCCAAAAAATTTTTTAAGTATTGTTCTTTGAAAAGATCTAACAACATTAACATCAGCAAGAGTTAGAGACCATGCCTTTGAGCCATATGTAACAACAAGCTGAATCAGGGTCCTCTAGACTTTTACTTTGGTGTTACGAGAAGAATGATGAGCAAAAGATTGAAATAATTGCAAACTGATCAATATGTGTTTAAATTTATGGATGGCAACAGACTGTTAGAATTCATGTAAATTGTGGGACTGTAATGGGAAAAGATTAGCAACAAATAAAGTAGTTTCTGAAGAAAAAGAAGAAAGCACTTCAAACCAAAGTAAATTACAAACTAAACATGTCTATGTTAATTAGTATTTACTTATGCCAACAAACATACCATGACATGTATACTTAACATATCATATTTGGGCATCCAGATTAAGCAGACATATTATGGAATATTTATAAACCAAGCAGCACATTATGCTCAACCTATTATAAACAAATACAGCATGCAAATGCCAAGACCTACAAGCACTCCTATTGCTCATTAAGTCTCTTTTCAAGATAATGCGAAGAACTCAGAAGAAACTCTTGCTTGTCAATAAGCAGTGGGAAGTAGGGTTGCTAATGTTTAAAAGAAAAATTATTGTACCGGCCAGTCAAAATGATAGATTTGGACTCAAAATTATCATACGTCATAAACCAAATGCTGCAACAATAAATGTAACAACGTAACACTTATGAAAATGTAGAAGTATTGATGTTTATGGTATCCACTTACGAGATTGATGACCTCAATCAGTATTACTACTTTAGTACTTATGTTTCTCACACTATCCATCTGAAAGTTCATCATCTTTCTCAACTGCTGCAGCATTATACAAATTTGTTGTTGAGATAAACTTTAATGTTTCGCTTGCAGATTTTCAGACCCACCACATTCTTTCATAAGCTGAGACGACTGAACAAGTCCATTTATGTATCTAGCACCAATCTGTTTCTAATTTTGGTGTTTATTAAACCTAGTTTGGAAAAAACTCTTTCACAAGAAGTGCATCTGTGGGACAATGAAATCACTGATAATGCAACCTCTGCCGTTCTTTGAAATCAGCATTTCCACCAAGGTGACATGTGTTTAACAACACTCCAGGAAGTGCCAGGTTCAGGCATGTTCTTTATTTTGCACGGAATATCATATATTCCAAGTTTTCTCCATTGATCATCAATTTTCTGAGCAATGCCTTTTTCATTGAGATTATCAGATCTGGACACACTGGCAATAAGATAAAGGATAGGAGGCTTAGTAGGATATGAAATAGTTGCCTTAGGGGGTGGAGACAGGCCATGAGGGCAAAAGCGGTGTTGCTATTTGTAATTAATTTAATTTTGCTGGTGTGAAACCAGTGAAAATAATATTTCGCTGGTATCAAAAATATCATACACCCCCATAATTATCGTATGAGTTGATAGCCATGAGTACATACATTCAAATTATCATATGCCCCCATAGTTATCATACGGGTTGGCAACCTTGGTGGGAAGTCTTTTGTATCTATTTTGCAAAACTGAACTGATATTTGCTATGCTTCAATTATGCATGCCAATTAGGTACCAAGTATGTTTATCAAACCAGATATAAACAACATTAAAAGAACTCTGAGATATCTGAAAGGATCAACAAAAATAGGCATTCTGTACATAAAAAGGAGATGATGCTCATAGTGCATAATGTAACTCTGGTCACACTGCTGACAAACAAGAAAGCAGAAGCACCATTGGATATATAGCATTCTTTGCAAATGATTTGATGCTTTGGTATTCTCATGAGCAATCAATTGTTGCCCAGAGTTCTACTGAAGCTTAGTACAGAGTGATCACAAAGTCCCAATATCAACTATCAGGTGTATACATATTCAAAGACAGTCACATAGTATTTAATACAGGATCATTGCAGAGGACAACTTTGAGGTAGTGTGACCATTCTTCATTATTTATTCTGGAGTGCCTTTGTGTACACTGTTGTTTTATATTGTGTATCACGATTACTAGCTATGTGTTTGTTTCATTTATTGTTTTTCTGTATTATTTATGGCAAGTATTCAAAGATAGAGCAACAAATTTTGAAATAAGATAAATAATCTTCTTTGAAACATTAATGGTTAAAGCAACCATCTGCTGCAACGTTTCATTTGAGTGCAAGAGCGGTTTATGTGTTTAAATTGATTGATCGTACAAAAAGAAATGGAAGTAAATAGGTATGTGCAACTTTAATAAATAAATAAATCATTAATACAAACATGTTTATTGATCTAAAATACAGAACATGAAACATGCCAAAAAAGGAGGGAAAACTCTTGTTGCACTGCAAGAAGGATTTTTTATTAATGCCACCGCCCAGTTGGTCGCTGTGATCGCTGCATATTTGGCGCTCCGCCGTGCAGAGGGTCGTGGGTTCCAATCCCGCTTTGGGTACATGTTGGTGTTTATGTGTATGTAAACGGTGAGCAACGTGCCAATACAAAGAGTAAAGAATCGGAAAAGTGAAAAAGCAAATAGAAAACATTAAGCAAAGTATAAAGAAAGCTAGTTTGTTTACTTCTGGAGCTCGGTATGGCACATTCATCTCATTTAATTAATATTGAAGATCGGCAGATTTGCTTACTACCATTTCTTGATTTCTTGAACTGAGTTTGATAAGGACCGTCTCCAGGAGTGTTGCCAGCTCATGCAATAATTCCAAGCGCCCCCTTCACACTCTGAAATATAACCTAATTTGTATCCCAGGGCCGGGAAACTCGCGGAATAGATAGAGCAACCCTGATTTTTACTTTCTCTACTATGTATAGTAAGTGGGGGAAGTATTCGGCCCAAAAATTCGATGTGGAGATTTCACCGGAAATATTTGTTTTCAGTTCCCCTGAATAAAAAAAAAAAATTAGAAAAAGATCTGTGTGTGCGTGTGTATGCGTGTGTGCGTGCGCGTGCGCGCGCGTGTGTATGTGTCAGTCTGTGTGTCTGTAAACAGCATAACTCAAAAACGAAAAGTCGGTTAAAAACCGAAGTTGGTATTCAAGTTTAACATCCTTTAGGGATGTGACCCAAAGATTTTGAAGAAAATTCCTCTACCCTAAATTACCCTTTACATGGAATATTATACCAAAATTTTGATTTTCTCAAAAATGCCGCTAACGAGTTTGATTAAAATGCCCTATGTTTAAGATATTTTATGGGAAATGAAATGTATATTTTGAATTTTCTGACTATAGCCCATGTAGTACTCTTCAATCTTGATGGCTTTTGCGTAACTGATAAACTGTAAGAGACAGTTGGTCTAACTTTACAAAAAAAAAAAAAAAAAAAAAAAAAAAAAAGAGAGAGAGAGAGAGAGAGAGAGAGAGAGAGAGAGAGAGAAGATCTCGTTAAAATACATGTTAGGGCTTTTTTTTGTGGAGTGGACTATTTTGGAGACATTCCTTGTTATTTGTGTATGTTTCACAATACACTCTTGGCCGCGCAAAGAGAACGGAATTTCAAAGCCTGAATATAGCGACCAGCTTTAAAAGATTTGACTATCGTTCAAAGCCTGCTGTATTCCCTTGTTCACCTTGCATCTACAAGAAAATTAGCAATAAGGTGGTTTCTGCAAATGTTTATCTGGACTAACATGGAGAAGATAGAGGAGTTAGTAGTTAGTACAAGAGTAGAGAAAGTCATGTGAATGTAACACATAAGATTTTCTTCTACATGCTAAACATACAGTTATTAGTGCAAGGCCGTGAGCGTGCTGAGCTCAGAGAGTTCCAGTTCCCTACGCTGGCTTTATCCGAAATGTCACTCCTTGACTGTTTATTCTCATACAAGGTAAATATATATTTGTATGGGTGATCAACAAATAAAGCTCAAGAAGATATATTATGTGTTGAAAAGAAACCGAGATTGTTTTGAGTGAAAGATGAAAACAGGCAAAGTAACACAATAAAATGTTTAATATATCGATATACCCTTCATTGCGGGATTAAGAGGAAATCAAATACAAAATGAAAACACACTTGACCTCGAATACACAAGTTAATAGTCGTTTGTTTCAGGTGTTCAGGTTTGTGGCCCCCTCGGTCACCCGACCTAACCCCCTGCGATTACTATCTCTTGGGTAACTTGAAACGTTAAATGTACAGAACCACACACCCTGGAAGAATTAAAACAATATATCCGCCAGGAAATTGCCAACATTTCTCAACATGAACTACGGATGATGGATAGTTTCCTAAAAAGGGGACAAAAAATGTATGGACAATGAGGGTGGCCAGTTTCAGCATCCCCCTTAAACTTGGTAAGTAAAGCTTTCAGTCATATTAGAAATTTTGTATAGTTTCATCCGGGTCTTTCTGTGATAGCGCCAAGAACACGGATAGGCAAAACATCGCGCAGCCTGTTTGTAATTGTGTGACTCTCTCGGTACTTTAGTGTTACTGTTAATGTACGTTTATGTAATTCCCAGATCTCGAAACAGAGAGATAATAGGTGGCCATAAAAATGAGATGTTCCAACATAAGCAACACTAAAGTCCAGAGGGTTATTTATGTAGCTTTCAATTCTATAATCTGTACAGTCCTTTTGTACGATGTTTAAAGCGCTTACCCAGTTTCGTTCAACCATACCATTTCCCTAAAATTCTCATTTTATTTTTATATTAAAATAATGCTCTTTGGGTTACAATAATTATTTGTTGTCCTGAACGCGAAGGATCTTGTTCAATCAGCTAAGGCTCCCCTGAATTAGATCTTCTTTAAGCAAAGAAATGGATGCTCGTAGTGACTGCAGATGTGTTTTTTGTTGTATTTAATGGAAGTGTATCCATGAATTGTGTATCAGTGGGGTTTAACCGATTAGATCAAGTAGACAAAGTAGACTAACAACACAGCGGCATTTCCAGGACTAAGTTGATAACTGATTAGGACGTTTCTGAGTCACCAAGGCATCAGTAAGCAAATAAACTTAAGGTAATACCTTGAAACGCTTTTACTTATACCTAATCGTGATGCTTCTTGTTGAAGACCTATCGCGCATGGAATGTTTAGACTGAGGGTCGCATTCAAAGTGACCAAATGTTTCATAACAAACATTTCTCTAGAAAGTCGCTAGACTTTAAACATTCTTTGCAATTTTGTCCTATTTACGCATATCTTATTCATGTTTTAAGATGTTGCTGCCCCTAAAACCAACCGATTCGACCTTCCTTAAGCCGGTCCTGAATACCCGCATTCCACTCACTGTTTCTTTTTTCCTTGTCACTGCACTGATATCTTATTCTTTCTTGGTTACATGCAAACCTAAGTTAACTGCCAAAACCATGGAATGGTACCCGCGCAAGGAATTGACAGATATGCATATGGCGTACGGAGTAACACCTGGTGGTTCTGGTCATGCGGCACAGAAGTTTAACCTCAGGCTTGGGGAACTGGTACCCTCTGGCAGCCTGCGCAAGGCCTTACACTGATAATTGTATGTTTAACAGGTTAAAAATAAAAGAGGGTCGTTCAAGGTGAAACCTCGCCCCTGCTTTACCTGGGATTGCTTCAGAATCGACGGGTTTCTCACCACAGCATATTTACCCACATTCATTGCAGACTATGCGAACTGGGTGCATTAGTCTGACGAGCGAACATTGGGGATGTTCTGTGCCTGCTCTTCAGGCCGAAGAAGTAGTGTTGCGTGTGCAGAGAAAGCCCCTTTTTGAGTACTACGGCTCGGAAGTTCATGCCCTAAAAGACACTGAAATATACCAAGAAAAATGCACTATTTAATTAAAGCAATTAATGTCCCTATAATAAATAAAGTTACCTTATTCCTTAGAGGTTGAAGCAGAAGTGGTCCCGCTGTTAGTATTAACTGCTAAATTGCAGTTCACAGTCAACACTTTGCACAAATTTTCACTGTAAAACATGGTCTGTTGTCTCGCAAAACAGTTTTGTAACGTGAAAAACTTCTCTCCACGTCACAAGATGTTATCGGGACATATTTAAATAATGTTAACTGCTTCACAGAGAGAGAGTCAAGTCTCTTGGTGTGACAGATGCTTTTCTTTCGAGGATGTCTCGAACATCGTACATCAGTTTATAAGCAGAATATTTTGAAATTACATAATTCACGTTCTCTTTCACTTTTTGTCTTATTCTACCAGGAACCGAACTTAGATCATATATTGTTTTTTCAAATACAGTAAGTGATTCATTCAAAGGAGATCCTACAGCTTCCAATGCCGCTATGGCTGTTGGTAAGAAAGAAAAATGCAGATATGAAACTAAGATCCTCTTTTAACCCAGTGCTTGACAGATTATTTTGCACAGTTTCTATTGATAAAGCGTCTTTCGAGTCCAATGAATTAACAACTATAGGAAATACACGAACTTTGTCTCGCTGATTAATCCCACGTCTCTAAGTGTAGCACCCAACACTGGAATCATCTTAGTTCTAGTTCACAATTTAATGAAACACCATCAGAACACATTTTCTGTAGATGCACTGAAGTTAAATTTGCAATGTTTGCCCGTTAATGTAGAAGGATTGCTGAAATATTGCTTTTTAAAGCTGTGCGGTGAGTGAGCTAAGAGCACACATGGTTACCACGTCCTTTGGGCAGCAAGCGAAGCACATGACTAATTTAATTCTCATACCATCTATGCAAGCACGCCTGAGGTTTAGGTGACCCTTCGCGCAGGTTTAGCTGAAGGTGGGTATTTACTTTTGTGAAAGATAGTACCAGTCACTAATTGAGATTAGTAATTCCACAGTGTGCAGAATTCTTCAGGAACAGCTGTTGTACCCATCACCTTAAAAAGATATCTAGTGACTAGCTACTATCTATTGTGACAACAGTTTAGTAATATTTATTTGAACCCAAATCCAGTCCTAACTCACTTAGCAATCCGTGTGTTATTCATGCGTGAAGCATGTTTCACAATTGAGTTGTTTAATTCCCATAATACTTCTTTTGGGCATTTTAAATCCCCGTGCCAAGTTTTTTCAATCACCTCAAATGAAATTTGGTGTTAATATGTGGACAGCAATTGTAACTTCCTTTTGGGGTCATAACTTTAGCTACTCAACGCTAACAGTTATATGGAATTTTTGCAAGAATTTCTACGTGAACTACTACAGGGGAAGACAACTTCGGGCCGTGTGATGTATTTAAACGAAGAGCCAGCTTGTACGTTCGTGTGACGTCAGGCGAGAGCGGTGTGTTGCTGTGCTGCATAGATCAGCGGCGCTACTTGCACGAAACTGTATGAATATGAAAAATGTTATTTTGGCATGTTTACAACATGCTCGGGCTGTTTAGAGAGAACCCTCTTCAGCCTAGTCTGAAGGTTTTTATTGTTTGTGGGATCTTAACGGCGTTATTGCGAATTTTGTTTTTATTTTGTGTTTTTGTTGACGTTGTGTAGTGTGGTGTGTAGTAGTTTTGTGTTTAGTTCCCCGTGTTTCACACTAGTTTGAGACCAGGCTTCAAGATGTAGAAACATTGTCAACTACGTTTCAGATCTTTGTGACCCCGTATTCATTGGATGCTAATGTTTCTAGAAGGTAGCAAAATGAATTGATAAATTTACAGTGCGACGATTTGCTGAAGGACAAGTATAAACACGAGGAAGACTTGGCTGATTGTTATAAGAATGTTCCTCAAACCAGATTTCTGAGGTTACATGCCCTTGTTGCACGGGTATTATGTATGTTTGGTTCTACGTATGCGTGCGAACAATTCTTTTCTGTTATGAAACTTTCTTAGTCAAAATCACGAAGCATATTGTCAGATCACAATCTAACATGCAGTCTTTGGTTACAAATGTGCCGTACATTACGCCCTAACATTGACAAACTAATTAAAGGAAAGCGAAACGGCAAATGCCGGAAAATGTCCACCTAATTGTTCTGTATAGGTTTCCTCTAGCTCAGGCAAAATAGTTATAATTTATGTTCTATTAGCGTTATAACATGACTATTCACATAAACTAGAATTCATATATATGGCATAAAGCCGAAATGCGATTATTTATAATCTGTGACTATTCCGTAATTGAAACAGTCAGCATTAAAACTGAGTTGTCGCGCACGCCTTTCCTTTTCCACGCTGTGACGTCACACGTGTAACTGGCCGTCGTTGCGGGCATGTGAGCTGAGTGGGCTGACGTCACAGCAGCGATACCTGTCTTCCCCTGAACTACTACATCCTTATCCTTCTAATCTCGAGAAGGAATATGGTTTCAGGTGACGGGCCACCGCCTCGTTTTGGAAACGAAGTATGTGTCCATTTGACAGTTACATTCGGTGATCAGCGGGTAAATTGGGCCCGCTGCCTGCCGGTGCGCTTATCTTAGCTAGCCCCACGTGATTTCCTTTTGTGGAGCTGCATGAAGTTTTATGAACTTTCTGTTGCTTCGGAAGATGTTGCAGCATGCATACTCAATGCAGCAACTGAAATCAACAAGCATCTGAAAGGGTAGGGTAAATTACGGCACCATTTGTGTATAAGTTATTGTATATTTCTTAAATCGCTTCTTATATGTAGTGCTGAGACATTCAGATAGATAATGTGTCCACGCTGTTCATTGAGGTGAATGTGTTTCACTTTCCTTCGGTGTGAGTTGTGTGTGTGTTTTCCTGTAGTTTGGACCAATATATAGCATTGAGGATTTATGCCAGTTCGTCTGTGGCCCGCATTCGGCAAGTCGCAGGTTCAATCCCCATGCATGACCTTCCTGAGCCACGGATTTCTTTGGAGGTTACTGTAGGTCGCCAGTTGACTGCTAGGAATAATTTTCATATCCTCTGAATTTCCTGCCCCTCTGTTTCATTACATAAATTGTTTCATTTCACCCTTCATCCAGTTAATTTCTTTCAGAGTTGGAAGCGTCGGCAAGCGTCGCGGCGGCAGCACGGCAGAGAGAACCCCGTCCCCCGGTTTGGAAGGCGAGTCACTGGTTTCCGGACCATGGAACGGCAAAAGTCCCAGGGGGGAGGGGGAGCTGAGCCAGCCTGCTCTATCGTGCCAACCCTTTGGCCACCCTTAGAATCCATTCTCCCTAGCGATGCCCCACCAGGGGCAATAGGCACGAAAGATCGCCTTTCGGTCGAGGTGGTAAGTCTCCCTCCGCAACTTGTTATTGAGTCATTCAGCCATAATTACCGCAATCTGCTCCGCAGGGTCGATCAATTAAATCACATAAACATTTCTTACACTGACACAAAGCACTGTAACTCAAGGGAGCCTTAACATAAGAGTATGCAAAGGAGATTATAAAATAATATTTCAGTAGTATTTACAAAAAATTATTATTCTTTAAATATATAAAATCCCTAGGTTTGCTACCATTTATGAAATGTATATCTAAGTTCTTTTGCTTATCAAAAGAACATAGGTACATACTTTGATGCTTAAGTACATGTCCTTACAGTTGACAAACAGTGTCGTTACCTCACTTTCGAGCCCCTCACAACACCGGTATTGTGATCTACTTCAGTAATTGATTACATACATTATAGGCGCCTCACAGTCCGGCTTCCGATCGCTGTGTCGACCTCGCTGCACCCAAGAGTGCGGGTTCAGTCTAGACCAGGGACGATCATTTAAAGTGTGCTTATAGGGTTTACTGGTACGGTGGTGACGATTCTCACTCCAGCATCTGTTAGCGTTGTTAACAAACCCTTATGTTATGACGGTTGATGATGACGAGTATTTTATTATTATTATTATTATTATTATTATTATTATTATTATTATTATTATTATTATTATTATTATTATTATTATTATTATTATTATTATTATTATTATTATTATTATTATTATTATTATTATTATTATTATTATTATTATTATTATTATTATTATTATTATTATTATTATTATTATTATTATTATTATTATTATTATTATTATTATTATTATTATTATTATTATTATTATTATTATTATTATTATTATTATTATTATTATTATTATTATTATTATTATTATTATTATTATTATTATTATTATTATTATTATTATTATTATTATTATTATTATTATTATTATTATTATTATTATTATTATTATTATTATTATTGATATGATCAATAGTCAGATATAAATTTGAATCAAAAATAAAAATACTAGCAACAAGGAAAATATAAACATAAATGTAAAAAACAGTGGCAATAGCCAGATATAAAACAAGGTGATAAATATGTCAAAAAGCATAAACAAATATCTAAAATTTTAAATCCTCAAACTGATATTACAATATGACCACTCTTGGTGCCAGCACGATAGCACCGCTCTCCGCACTTCAAACCGAAGGAACACGTGAGATGGTAATACTGGGTTCCGTAGCTGTCGTCTTTGCTGTCAAATCCGTCATTTCATTCCCCGGCAATTACGTGACCAGGAATCCATGTACACGTGGTGTGTCAACGCCAGAAGCGTGTAAAATATGTAGGGCATCCTGGATACGTTGTACAATAGGGTGGGGGTTGTACAGCTCATAAAGGCTCTGATGTGAACTAAGAGAATCGCTCAAAATCAGGCAGTCACCTAATTTACGACGGCGCATATACAAAACGGCTTGGTAAATTGCATGAAGCTCTGCAGTAAAAATGGAAGTGCTATTTGGAAAACCGAATGTATGTGGTTCGGTTCCATAAACATAAGCACATCGAACACCGTTGGTGCTCTTTGACCCATCGGTGTAAATACATTGACGGTCAGTGTAGCCAGAGAAAAATTCTAAAAAACACGTGCGGATATTGAAAGAGGCATCGTGGACTTCCGGTGTACGGTCATCCCAGGATCTACATGGGGCGTGCCAGATAGCCAAGGCGGGTAAAGCTTCTCGCCCTTGGCGAACATCCTAGGCAGGTCCACTCCAAGCTTCACTAGAAGATCTCGGAAACGAAACCCTGCAGGCTTAGCCTAAGGGTGCTATTCCTATATCGTTCTCTAAGCGTGGTGGTGAAAAAAGAAGCGAAAGTTGGGTGCTTACAACCATAATTTGCCAAGAGAATCTCACGCTGATATTGCAGAGGAGGTTCTGCGGACTCGGCGTAAAGGCTCACCACTGGGCGTGTTGGAAAAGTTCCTATTGCTATGCGGATGCCCCTATTGTGGACCGCGTCTGATCTTCCCAGCATAGATGGTCGTGCTGACAAATAAACAATACACCCATAGTCTAGTTTGGATCGGACGAGTGCGCGATACATTCGCAACAAAATTGTCCGATCCGCTCCCCACGATTTGCCATTTAGTACTCGCATGATATTTAAGGAACGGTCACATTGTGCTCTTAGCTGTGCAATATACGACGACCAACTAAGCTTCTTGTCCAAGATCAAACCCAGGAAGCGCGCTTCTTCTGCTAAGGGAAGTAAATCTGGACCGAAACGAAGCGGAAGTAGCAATCGTCTCCTACGACGCCAGAAATTAACGCAGAGGACTTCTCAGTTTAGAAAAGCAAGCCGTTTTTGTCACTCCATTCTCTAAGGTTGTCCAAACATTGCTGCAGCCTCCGTTGTAAGAACGCCGTGCGCTGAGAAGTGCAATGACAAAACTCCAAGTGGAACACATTTCCAGATGGAGTTCATTGCTATAGCAAAGAGCCTGACACTTACTACCGAACACTGAGGCACTCCCTCTTCCTGAACAAAAGAATTAGAAAAAACCAAGTCAACCCTTAGTCGGAAAAAGTGGTCCTTCATAAACTCCTGGATGAACAGCGGTAAGCGTCCACGTATGTTTGAAGTGTACAGGGAACGTAGAATCCTTGCTCGCCAGCGCGTACCATAGGCCTTCTCGAGATCGAAAAATATGCCAACGGTTTGACAGTTCTTCATAAATAGGTCCATTATCTGTGTCGATATTGACACAAGATGGTTATCAGTTGAACGGCGTCGTCGAAACCGACTTTCCTTTTCTACTTTCTCTACTGGTAAGTAGGGGAAGTATTGTATTCCACCCAAAAATTCGATGTCGAGATTTCACCGGAAATATATGTTTTTGAGGCCCCCTGAGTCCAAAAAAGCATTTTTAGAAAAATGTCCGTGTGTGTGTCAGTCTGTGTCTCAGTCTGTCTGTATGTCTGTCAGTCTGTGGAAAGCATAACTCAAAAACGAAAAGTCGCTTAAAAACCAAAGTTGTTATTTAAGTTTAATGTCTTTCAAGGATGCGACACAAAGATTTTGAAGAAAATAGCCCCACCCTAAACTACCCTGTACATGGAAAATCTTACGATAATTTTGATTTTCTTGAAAATGGCTCTAACGATTTTGATTAAAATGTCATGTTTGAGATATTTTTATGACAAATGAAATGTATATCTTGAATTTTCTGACCATAGCCCCTGTAGTGGTATTTACTCTGGACGACTTTTGCATAACTGGTAAACCGTTAGAGATGGACCAAATCGTACTATACAAAAAATGTAGATCTTGCTAAAATACATAATTTATGTCTCAATAAGGTTTCTTGTAGGGCGAACTATTTCGGAGATATTCCTTATTATGTGTGTGAGTTTTGGAAAACTTAGAGCTTTCGTGAAATGGGTCATCGTTGTTCATTTTTTTATATGTTAAGTGTGCAAAGACAACAGAATCTCAAAGCTTTAAAAGATTTGACTGTGGCACAAAGGCTACTATATTCTAACATTCCTCTTGCACCCACAAGGGAATAAGCAATAAGATAATTTGTACAAATGTTTATCTCAACTAACACGAAGAAGATATAGGGATGAGAGTTTGTAAGAACGGTTAGTACAAGAGTAGAGAACTTCATGTGAGTGCAACACATCAGGTTTTTTGATTAATGCTGTCCACAGACTGACACACAGACACACACACACACACACACACGCACACACACACACACACGGACCTTTTTCTAAAAATGTCCTTTTTGGATTCAGGGTGTCTCAAAACACAGAGAGAGAGAGAGAGAGAGAGAGAGAGAGAGAGAGAGTGTGTGTGTATGTGTGTGCGCGGGCGCGTGGATGCGTGTCGCTCGCTCGCTTCTGTTGACAGGCTCAGAACAGCCCGAGGTGTGTCATTCGTGTATCTGCCCTTTTATGGCTTAACTACTTTCATGACGGGATGTGGGGTTTAGCAGGGTGGCGAGTAGATGGTAGGTAGCAAATTTATGCTCCTCAACGGCTGCTAGTCAGGGTGGAACTTTCGTTGGGCACCACTGGTGTGTGTGGCAAAATATGGATGTTTAAAGGTTTGAATTTTGTATCCAAACGTCTCTTAGAAGGATTTTAAGGCAGCTCAGCTTGCGCTGCTGGTGGGTTAGTTCCGCTTTTAGTGGGTGTGCCCACAAGCTATGTGGAGAACACGGTGACGCACAAGTGTGCGTTCTCTGGGATCATAGTCCTCAAGAGACCTAACCAGAGCGCTGCGATGTTGTAGTAATGAGTCGTAAACTTTTGCAGCCCGGCACCTAATTTCATCCTCCACATACGGAAGGGACGAGGTCTCGTCAGTAGTCTCGGTGGGAATCTGCCGTATACAGAATAGATTATCCGAAGTCGTCTATTCTGGACACGCTGCAGACGCGGAAGACGGGAATCTGCGGCCATGCCCCAGATCTCATAGGCGTACATTTGGACTGGGATTATGTGGGCCCAAAAAAGGCCTTCAAGGGAACAGGCATTCTGAACGTAAACATGGGATACGAGGCAGTTGTCCCACTGGCCCGATGCGGCAGGTCGCGGAGGTGCTCCCGAAAAGTCAGACCTTTATCGAGCTTCACTCCCAGGTAGATGGCACTCGTTCATCCTATTCTTCTTCTGAGATAGGTGAATGTAGGGAATTTGGCGGGAAAGAGGCTCTTGGTGAAGAGAAAGTCGTGGCTTTTCACTCCAACGTCTGCACCATTCTCAGAATGGCGAGGAAGGTTATGCGAGGGTGTTTGTTTGTAGAATATAGCAGCACATCGTCAGCATACTTGGCTATGTTGAAGTGCTGCTCGGTTGGAATGTCGACCACATAAAGGCTGAATAGCGCGGGGGACAGTACGGAACCTTCGGAGACTCCACCTCGAATTGGCCTTCGTGATGGTTTGTTTTCCGTAACTGAGACTACAAAGGATCTGTGTTTGCGAAATGAGTGTAGGGGGCGTACAATGCGTGTAGGCAACTGCAGTTGAATCAGTTTATGCAGGAGACCCGCATGGCAGGTCGTAGAGAATGCCTTCTTCACGTCTAGAGAAACTGCTGCGGTGTAAGCCTTTTCTTGGTATCCCAGGGTGGCAGCCTCCACTACGCGCAGCAGCTGCTGAGGCTGAGTGACCAGGCCGGAACCCAAACGGATGGGGAGCGATGGCTTGAATGTCCCCAATCATGTTGGACAAGCGGGCGAGTATAAGCCTCTCGAGTACTTCCGAAAGGATAGAGAGAAGGCTCAAGCAGCGGTGATTTGCAGGATGTACCGGATCGTTGCCTGGTTTTAATATGCAGATCACTCGCGAAGCACGTATTGAAGACCTTTGTGAGAAAGAGTTACAGCTTTGAATGAAAGATGGCGTAGCATAACAGGGGTTAATCCGTCAGGCCCCACGGCCTTTTTGGGCTTGAGACGCCGGGGTGCACCTTGGAGATTACTGGGTTTTGCACCGTGGGGCCTTGGAGTAATTGTAAAAGCGCTAAGGAATTTATAGGAAAGAACCCTCCTGTTGAAGGTAACCGGCAGAAGCAAATCTGGCAAAGATTTGTCCCTCCTCTTTCATTATCAAGTACACAATCAAACGTCTGACTAACTGCATTTAGTTAGTAAAGCATTACAAATGATCACCCTTTCCAAAGTAACGAAAGATACATTAGGCTAAATAACTTGAGTAGGATGTCTTGATTGTTAACTGATAGATACATTTTAACAAATGTAACACTCGGCCTTCAGGCATCATACATTACACATGTTGCAAAAGTTCACCAATTCAGTTTAACATTTACATTAACATTTGTAAATCGAAAAAGGAAGTGAAAGTTTGATAACATGGATCACTAATCCACTTAATGCATCCTCTAAACAAGATGAATGGCGAAATGCAACTGAATACAGGTTTACCCCCGTACAACTTCCAACAAGTTGAGAACGTGTTCAAGCCCATTTGAAAAACGCTGGTTACTCGTATATTACAAATTGCGGAGAATTATTTCCCAAAACAATTAACATATTCCGCACTGGAAGCACAACCCAGGGAAGTTCACGATCAGAAAGGCCATTCTACAACGTACAATCCTGAGCTTTAAGCCCAAACAATTCCTGCATTACTTACCTCCCCACGACAGAGAGAGAGAGGATCACTGCTGAGATCCTCCAGTCAGGCCCGCGGCCAGAATCAACTGGCCCGATGCGCACTCCACGACAAAATTGGGAGTCGATAAACAAATGAAACGCGAAAACTGAACAAAAGAAGTGCAATCAGCACAGTTTTATGACAGGAAGGCTCTCGGGTGGTCGTCGGACGTATCGGCGTTCCTCCTGACGGACACGGTCGGAGAAGTCTAGGTCCTGTGTATCATCTCTCAGCCTCCTCTTCAGGCAGTCAGTGTACATATCGGTTTTGACTTGGAGTTCATAAGCGCGGCCTTGGGTGTCTACATGGTGGAAGTATGTGGTCCACCTCAATTACGGAGTTTCTATGCGATTTTCCACACGTCGCTGTCCTCGTGATTCAATCGAGTCATTGTGTCGTCCCACACACGCGCTTTCTGCCCGCATAGTCGGAGACGAACATCGCGGCGTAGTCGCCTTAGAAGCGCTAGGTGGTTTGGCGTGCGTTGTCTCCGATAGAGCCGCCCAGGAGCGGCGGAGAAGATGGAGTAGTTCTACGGGTTGGACGTCTGGGTGAAGAGGAGCTGGGATATGGTAATGTCATTGCAGACAGTTCGTGTCACGATGGAGGTAAAGGAGGAGGAGACCGCAGTCTCTAAGGTTGGGATGTCGGTGATGTTAGAGTTAGCAGGGATGAAGCCATTCAGGCAACTCCTGACGCAGTCCCGGTCGACGTTTCGGTATTGAATAGGGACGTCATGACTGGCTCTCGGGTGTAAATGACCGCCAACAAAGGATTATCGTCTAAATAGAGTTCGTTGACAAATGTGAGTGATAGATAATAGGGGAAATGTGAGATGATCGCGACGTATATGACGGTTGACCGTCCCAGATCTCGCGAGTAGTGAGTGGGTTGCAGGAGCCCTCTACTCTGAGCTGAGGGTCCTCATCTACCGTGCGAATGATTTCGTTCACTCTTCTATCCGCACGGAAGCAGCAATGCCAACGCGGATGCTTGGCATTTAGGTCCCGGGCTAGAATGACATGGAAATGTAAGGCGAGGATGGAGAAGTAATCATTAAGTACGATCTGTCTCTGGAGTGGGTTGTACGTAAACATCATCAGAACTTCCGTTCCTCCGAGGTAGACAGAGGTGGCCGTGGCCTCTAGGATTTGAAGTGACAACACTTCTCCTCACGTAGATCACTAAGCCCCTCCTCGGTGACACCGCGGTCCGATCTGAAGATGTGATAGCCCAGGAGTAGGGATGTGTCAGTTTGAGACAGATGTGTTTCCGAAACCAAGATGATGTCTAGGACATGCGCTCCGGCAAAATGATGGAGCTCCGGCTCATTTTCCAGAACGCGAATCTAAACGAGGTACGAGACCTAGTTTGATGCGCCATTCTGAGCTGTCTGGATGATGTTGGTCAGTAAAGGGCGCCCCTTCATGGCAGTAACCATTTTGGCGGCTGGGTCGGTGGAGAAAATGAACTGCACTTGCAGATCTGCAGCAACTGCTGTCCCCACGCCAGCTCATCTAATATCTGCAGTGCAGCGAGAGGGGCTTTGTTGGGGAGGTGGAAGTACAGGAGAACTAGAGGTACCGCTTTCTCTTCGGCCACATCATCCCTCAGCTGACGTGTGCGCGTGGGAACGCCACACTCGTGCTGAGACTCGGAGACGGTGACAGGCCTCCGAGAATGGTGACGCCCCGCGACCTAGGGGGTCAGGGGTCTTGGGGGGCTCTGGAGCTTTTGTTTGTGCTCTGAGGGGTGGAGGTTGTGTGCGTGCACGCGACCCTGCAGATGTACCCGCAGCTCCTTTTGCTACTGCGGTGTACGCTAGACCCTGTGCCTAATGAAGTGCTGGTCTTGCTTGGATGCGTGTGTCTGTCTCTCTTGACTATTTGTGTGCGTGTGCGTGTGTGCTTGACTGTCAGTGTGTGCTTGTCTGTCAGTCTGCGAACAGCATAACGCAAAATGAAAAGTCGGTTTACAACCAAATTGGTATTTAACTTTAATATCCCTTAAGTATGCGAAGGAAATTCCGCCACCTTAAACTACCCTTCACTTAGATAATGTCTTCGAAACCTTGATATTGTCGAAATAACTCTAAGGATTTGATTTTAAAATGTTATATGTTTAACATATTTTTATGACACATGAAATGCATATGTGAAATTGTTTTGACTACAGTTTCACATGAACACATACGTCGAAACAATAAAAGTAGAGATGCCTCATCATCAATCAAATATTCAGCGTTAACTCCATATCCATGTATGGCGAAGCTCTTCAGATTACTGAGTCACGATCATGATGCTTGAGTGCATGAGATATTGCTCTTCTCGACTTTATTGTTTAATACACTATTTGCTATACTCATAGGAGTTTTCCAGCATGTACTCCATTTATAGTAATTCAATTTCAGTCTATGATTTACAAATGTTGAAAATTTGTTATTTAAAGCTTAATTTATAGCTACTGTGGTATTAGAGCTTGGGAATTCTTATGCCTGATAATCACAAACACTTTTAGACCAGTTAGTACTGGTATTCATGGCGATAATAGTGCCAGTAAAATAGTGGTAGCGGTGGTGATTGTGGCATTAGTTAGAGCAAAATTAGAGGAGCTATAGGAGTTTTCACGTTATGAAGGCACAAATGGCTCTTATGGGGAATCAGCCACGTATGTTGCGCCACTGTGATTACCGCGGTTTTGCTAGTTGATTCCTGAACCATTATTCAAATCTATCGCTGTCCATTTCACCATGCTGTCCATTTCAGCAGAAGTTTTTTCGCCAAGAAAACAGGTTTTGCACCCTGCACAAATCGTACCATTGGCATGCAATATTACAAATCGTGGCCCGCGAGCAGTAGGTGATTTAAGACCAGCAGGTAACCCGGCCAAAAGCGCTTCTTTAGGAGGTTTTATAGTCCTATTCTTCCAAACTTTTGATATCGTGTGCCCTACATTTACCCAACTTTCATTAAGGTACACGATTTTCCTTACCTCCCTGCTGAATTGTATTATTTTCCAAAAATAGGAATGTCACCACACTATAATATCATTTGTCTCAATCATAAACGATTTATTTCCTCTCTTTCCAAAATGAAATCCCATTTCCTTCCCTAAGCTATAAAAGGTTGAATATTTAAAATTTGGCAAGCCCTCACCCTTATTGACTTTTTCAACACGGTTAGAACTGCAGGGGGAATACTTTGAAATAGAAATTCATTAAATTTGTGCCATATTTGCGTTCAAAATCATATTTTATATTCCTGCTGGTTTTGTATGTGTTCCTCGGTGTAGTGATGGGACCCTCTTTACATTCTTTCCTTAATATAAAAAATGTGGGCCTACTTACACCAGCCACCTTATGAAGCTCGCTAACAACCAACAAGTCACTGTGTCCGAAATTCTTTTTCTTTCAATAATCATACAATCTAAGAATTGTCTTTCGCTCGCCACTTTTAATAATTTCGCCTTTTTTTCTGCGATCCATTCCGCACTGATCACTTAACTGCAATGCACATGATTATTAGCGAGCTTGTAAAACTCGCTCACGCCTCAGATTCCCAAAACCTTTTGAAAACCTGCGCTGAAGTACAATCCCTTATCAGTCCTTCAGCTGTCACGCCACGTCTGGTTTTCATCATCTCCAAGACACGAGGGCCGGGTTTCTCCGTGGTGTGCTTTGCGCGCCGCAAAACATTTGCTTTTAAATCAGGTATCGGCAAACATGTATTCAATGAGGCCTCGCAACTATGACGTGTCAGGGGGAGCGCTTACTCTGTCTCCCCCTCCCTCGCAGCCTTAACTGCATACACACCGATCACGGGCGGACTGTCCTGTCGTATTTACCTGCACTTCTAAACATGTCTGTCAAAGTGTAATTAGATAAACTTCCCTCTTTATAACTTTGAAGGATATTAGTTTATTTAACTTAAAGTCTAGGTATATTCATAGAATTAGAATGCATCTAATTATTCCTGGTCTATTAAATTTGATATATAGAATAGCACTTTGATGATTTCTTCTCTCATCATGTAAGGAAAGTGAGGTGTTTGTTGAGCTCTAAAGTTCAAAAAGGCACTCATCAATGGAGCATCAAGCGGTATTATCATACATGTCATAAGATCACCATACAATTATAGACAAGCATGTATTCATAAATTTACACCACGATTTAAAGTAGCATAATAGTAACGTAGTGTCCTTTATTCATTTCATTTTTTTTTTCAGGTCTAGATCGGACTAACCAACTGCAACAGCTCAAAGAGCAATATTCAGATAATACGCCTAATATATATTAATTCAAATATTATAACTGATAGACAACTTCACGCCAGCTATGCTGTTACTTTGGAGATTGCTCAGTCACTGAGGTGTTCTAGTGATGGAGATTTCATAAAAAATTTGAGAGTAAAGTTGCCTACATAATTTGCCCTGAACAATATGATATTTTTAGTAATATTGCATTATTACCACGAACCACACAGAGAAGGATACATAAAATTGCAGAAATAACCGAAAAAAGACTGCAAACCGAGATCCAAGAATTTATAGCCGTTTCTCTTGCGTTGGATGACAACACTGACAACGTCGACACAGCACAATTGGTAATTTTCACTCGTGGAGTTACTAACAACCCCTCAATACAAGAATATATGCTTGAAGTCATTCCACTTAGCAAACATACAACAGGGACAGAATTATTTCAAGCATTTAAGAAATATGTAGAACAAAAGAAACTTAATCTAAAAGAATCTTGTACCGTGATTAACAGATGTTAATTTGCGTGAGAGTGGCCACTTGTGATATATCACTAGGTTTTCATGGTACATTGCAAATAGAAGTGAATTTAAATATATTGCTCAAATATCTAGGCCTACCTAAAGTATCGTAGACCAAAATAGCTGAATTCAAGTATCTGTACTATTCCTTATTTTACTCTGTAGCGAGCGAGTCCACCACTGACTCTGAACGAAGGTCAGTGCCATCCCCTGTTCTACATTACGTCATGTGCATTGCGGGTTGTATGTAGAGACGTCATACTGATACCTCATTGAGTACATGTTTGCCGATGCCTGTTTTAAATGGTGATTCATGGATACTTTTGGTACTGGAGACGTTCTATATGTATATAAAAAATAATTTCGTTATTTCTTTGACACCTTTGACAGCTGGAAGTTTTTACGTGGACTTACAGAACGAGAATTAGCCAGAGACGACATTTTCCACTGTATGAGCGAAGAATCTTAACACTTTGTTTTAAACTTTATTTTCTTTTAGAAAAACTGTTTAGAGATATTAATATAATCTAAATACCAATGTGGCCTATAAAAGTTAGCGAATCATCCAGATATTTCTTCATTGCAACTATTTCGATTTGAAACCATGTTTTGACGTTCGGAGCGAGAAAGATGTTAAAAAATCTGCTCTCAACAAAATTTTAGATTTTATTATTTTAAAAACTATACAATTATATAAAAGCTTTATTGTGCACACCATAGTATTCTTCGACACATTTGACACCGAAATGCATGTTCATACTTTATGTTAGTAGCATTTTTAAACACGCACATTTGGCACCCGCGCACGTGATTCTTCCATAAGAACAGCATGGTCCATAAGAGCCCGTTGTGCCTTCATGACGTGCAAATTCCTATAGTGATACAAATGCCGGTCTGGGTAGCTCAGTTGGTTAGACGCTGGCCCCGAGGTTGCGGGTTCAAACCAGGCCCAGACCGATGGTTTTTAAGTGAACCGAAAAAGGACAGCTCCATGTCAGTAGACTTATTGGCATATAAACAATTCGTGCGGGACAAAATTCCGGCACACCGGTGACGCTGATGTGATTCTGGCAATTGACAGCGTCGTTTAACAAAATGTAATTAGTTTAGTAATATAGAGAATAAATAAATAAAATAAATAAATAAACAAAAACCTGAAAACTCCCATCCCGGTACCTAATTCTTTGCACCAAATTCCATACATTTACTAATGAAGTATAAAAAATACAAATCTACAAAACAATTTTTTAAATAAATTGTTTTTAAATTAATTAAATTAAAATGGAATAAAATATATATAATGAAATAAAAATAATAAAATTAAATAAGCTACCAATTCAAATACTGAATAAATATACAAATAATACTGGTATCCTGCATTAAAATAAAAATTTACAAACTTACAATAAATTCTATATAAAATTTACAAAACATTTAACAATACAAAATACCGGTAACCGATATTACAAATACTGGTATCCAGTATTTAAAAAAAAAAAAAAAAAAAAAAAAAACCAACAACAACAACAAAAAGAATTTTTACAACTAATTAAATCAATTAAATATACAAATACAAAAATTACACACAATACTCCATAAAATTTCAAATTATTCCTTAACATTTCTCTAAATTCAGAAAACTAACCAACCACTAATTTCAATTCACTAACAATTTTCAAAACAAAATTTGCTATTCTTTCAAATTGTTAAAAACCATAAGCTAAAAATTTAAATTATACATTTAAATTTTAATTTTAAACTTTTAAAAACCAAAATTTTGAAAACTATAAATATATAACAAAAACATTTAAATATTACCTAAGATATAAAGATTATTAGTACACAATAACTTCTAAATAATATAAAAATATCAACATTATTAATTTTTAAACTTAATAATTTAAAAATATTTAATAATAAAAAACTTCAAATTTTAAATTAAAAATAAAATTAAAATTTTAATATTTCAAATTTTGAAAAATTACCACAAAAGCTCAACATAATTTAAATTCAATACCTAAATTACAACAAAATTTCAAATTATTCCTAAACATTTCTCTAAATTCATAAAATTAACCAACCATAATTTCAACTTACTAACAGTTTTTAAAACAAAAGTTACTATTCTTTTAAATGCTTAAAATCCATAAGCTAAACAATAGTGGAAGTAACAGTGGTTATGGTGGTAATGGCAGTAATAATTACAATTATTGTAGTTTCTATTGATTCATTGTTGGTAGTGAATAGCTGAGATGGAGGTGCAGGTGAGATTGTAGTTAGTGATAGCAGGGATAATTTATAACAGAGCGGTAGTACCAAGGTAGTGGTGATAACAAGGGAAATAATGTTGATACTGATACCACCAGTGTAGGGGATGGTAGGTTAGAATAGCAATAGCACCATAAAATGAATGGACCTATAGTACAACTAAAAGATAATCATCGTAAGGAACAGCACATTGAAATGAAAACATAAAAGTCTGATGTGCTGCACTCACATGACTTTCTCTACTCTTGGACAAAATATTTGTACAAATTCTTATTCCTATATCTTCTTCGTCTTAGTTGAGATAAACATTTGCACAAATTATCTTATTGCTTATTTCCTTGTAGGTGCAAGGGGAAAGTGAGAATACTGAAGGCTTTGAGGGATAGTCACATCTTTTGAAGCTTTGAGCTTCTGTTCTCTTTGCACACTTGCCATATAAAAAAATGAACAACGATGTTCCATTTCACGAAAGTTTTAAGTTTTGCGAAACTCACACACATAACAAGGAATATCTCCGAAATGGTTCGCCCTACAAGAAAATTTATTTAAACATAAATTGTGTATTTTAGCTAGATCTACATTTTTTGTGTAATGTGCTTTGGCCTATCTCTAACAGTTTACCAGTTATGCAAAAGTCCTCCAGAGTAAATACGACTACAGGAGCTATAGCCATAAAATTCAAGATATACATTTCATTTGCCATAAAAATATCTCAAACATATTAATTTTAATCAAAATCGTTAGAGCCATTTTCAAGAAAATCAAAATTTTCGAAAAATTTTCCATGTAAAGGGTAGTTTATGCTGGGTCTATTTTCTTCAAAATCTTCGTGTCGCATCCTTGAAAGACATTAAACTTAAATAGCAACTTTGGTTTTTAACCGACTTTTCGTTTTTGAGTTATGCTGTCCATAGGCTGACAGACACACAGAAACACACACAGACACACATACACACACACACACACACGCAAACATATACAATATATTCTCTTCGGATCTTTGATTTCTGCAGTCGGTGAATAGTGAATAGTTATAAACGAATTTAAAACCTTACAAGTGCCATAAAATAGAAAACTGATTCGTGTGTGTGTATAAATATTGAGGTATATAAACTAAGCTGTTTCGTTCCATTTCATTTGAGTGTATAGTGTTTAGAGATGCGGTTCCACTTCTAACTGCATAGGTATAAATTGGGGAACACTTTCTTTAATTTCAATTAACATGTAACATTAAGGACAATCATTTACCCAGGAAAGGAACCACAAGCTATACCCAGCACTCTACCAACTGCGACACGGGTAACTTCCACTAACGTCTCGTATCTGAGTATGTTCCTTTTGGGAGGATGTATTGAAACCTTTCTTGAGTACGTTTATCTATCTGATCAATGATGTCCAAACTGGAGAGTCTTCAACTAAAAAAGGACTAGACAATTTGTGAAAATAAAAAACAAAAATATTTCTGAACAGAGAAGTAGGACATAACCTTGAGGGATGTTTTCTGACATACTGAGTTTATATATTTTCTTATTCAATGGATACACTTAGATATATGGAGAATTAACATATATTTAAATTTGAGTATGCTATATATCAGGCGGCCTTCCGGAACCGGCCCCAACGTAAGTAGATAACCCTGCTTTAAAAGAGTTGCAGACGTTCACGGCGGAAGAGAGTCCAGTGGCGTTGCTGCTTCATAGCGGGACGTGAGGTGAGAGGCAATTGAACGAGCGTGTGTACTTCCTGATAACAGACAATAACAGTATAAACAACTGTGAAAGTCCATTCTACTTACACGATCTTTATTTTCCAGGGAATAAACTCACTCCTGTATATGCTGCTATTGTCTAACATTTGAATTAGAGATTATATGTAAAGAGCAAGCATGACGGTATGTAATGTTTCACTGTCATTTCTTCGCTTCTTATTAATGTTATTGCTGTATTTGTTTATTGAGTATTATTAGTTGTTGCTAGATATTATTGATGTTATCACTATCACATTCTTATTACTTTTATTACTATAATTTACTCTTGTTAGTTTATTGCTGTTAATGTGTGTTTATTAACATTATTATGTTTATCATTTTTGTTGTAATAATTTATTAATTATTATACAATATTTATTATTATTATTATTATTATTATTATTATTATTATTATTATTATTATTATTATTATTATTATTATTATTATTATTATTATTATTATTATTATTATTATTATTATTATTATTATTATTATTATTATTATTATTATTATTATTATTATTATTATTATTATTATTATTATTATTATTATTATTATTATTATTATTATTAATATTATTACTACTACTACTAATAATAATAATAATGCTGCCACCGCTGCCACCGCCGCCGCCGCCGCCACCGCCACCGCCACCGCCACCACCACCACTACTACTACAAAAGATTTCATAAGAGCATAGTTGTTTAACATTTTCCTCATTCGAATGATCTGCGTTGAAAATAATTCACATAAATACCTGTATTGTATTTACTTAAATAACCCAGCCAGCTATTATTAGGTTTTATCGAAAAATACTCCTTATTAAGTCCTAACCAAAACTTAGTTCTATTTAGGCTCTATAAAATAGAAGTGTATCACTCTTTGCTAGGTATAACAATTAAATGAACTGAAATTCAGAGAGAAAGAGGCCAAGAATAAAATGGATCAGAATCTAAGAATCCGGGGCTTGGTCACTATCTTCTTCACCGGTTTCCGCCCCATTATCTTCCATTATAATTCTTTCTGTTCTTTGTTCCATATTTCGCCACTTCCTGTTCTCTTGTCGAGACGTTGTGTGTAACTTTTCCTAGGAGCCCCAAATGACGCTCTTTCCTCATGTTTTTATTCTTCGTGCACAGTTATGCAACACAACTGTGTGAGACGCACACAGGCTGCAGCAACTCTTTCTTGCAATTTGTGGAATTCTCTTTTAAATTGTTTTATTTGAAAAGCTGCGTGGAGTAGATATACAGAGTGGAAGGGAAGTCATTACATTCCTTTTAATATGTGCTTCATAGAAGCATTACAAACAAGTCTTATGACATTTTGTTCTTTGAATTCCACAACAATGTACGAAGATAACAGTTTGTTACTTGTAAGATACGTAGAGTAACTTACTTCTGACATAGCTTCGGTAGTAATTATAGGACATCACACAGGGTTTCGAAATAATTAATCACTTAAAAGACGTGAAGGAATGCTCCGAGCAGCTCTTTCCTACGTGAGGTAAGTCGCAATATTGCTTTGAGGTTGGTCAGGGATTTCACCTGGTTTCGGAATGTAAACAGGTCGACCACTTTCACTTTCGTCTGGATGTTGGCAGTTAACGGTTGTGATTGGCCTACGTTCGTACAGTAAGCATAGAAGGTGACGCATGGTAGCAGTGTTTGTTTATGTACGGAACCAGTGAAAGTAACGCACACACAATTGGTAGTGTTGCTTACTTGTTTTCGACATAACAATCTCCGTAGAAAATAGTCAGAAACAAAAACGTAAGATACAAAATGTGCTCCAAATACCGAGATCTACCACTAGTTTAAATTAATGTAATGACTTCCCTTCCACCCAGTATGACTCCTATGGATTTTTACTTTCTCTACTGGTAAGTAGGGGAAGTATTGTATTCCACCTAAAAATTCGATGTCGAGATTTCACCGGAAATACATGTTTTGAGGCCTCCTGAATCCAAAAAAGCATTTTTAGAAAAAGGTCTGTGTGTGTGTTTGTGTGTCTGTGTGTCTGTCAGTCTGTCAGTCTGTGGGCAGCATAACTCAAAAACGAAAAGTCGGTTAGAAACCAAAGTTGGTATTTAAGTTTAATGTCTTTCAAGGATGCGACACAAAGATTCTGAAGAAAATAGCCCCACCCGAAACTACCCTTTAAATGGATTTTTTTTGGAAAATTTTGATTTTCTTGAAAATGGCTCTAACGATTTTGATTAAAATATCACATGTTTGAGATATATTTATGACAAATGAAATGTATATCTTGAATTTTCTGGCTAAAGCTCATGTAGTCGTATTTACTCTGGACGACTTTTGCATAACTGGTAAACCGTTAGAGATAGACAAAATCTTGCTGCACAAAAACTGTAGATCTTGCTAAAATACACAATTTATGTCTCAATAAACTTTCTTGTAGGACGAACCATTTCGGAGATATTCTTTGTTATGTGTGGGAGTTTCAGAAAACAACTTTAGCGAAATGCAACAACGTTGTTCATTTTTTTATATGTTAATCATGCAAAGAGAACGGAATCTCAAAGGTCAAAAAGATTTGACTGTCGCACAAAGCCTGCTGTATTCTAATATCTCCCTTGCACCTACAAGGAAACAAGCAATAAGATAATTTGTACGAATGTTTATCTTAACTAACATGGAGATATAGGAATAAGAGTTTGTTAGAATGGATAGTGCAAGAGTAGAGAAAGTCATGTGAGTGCAACACATCAGATTTTTTCTTCTGGGGAGACGTGAAAAGCATGGTCTACAAAGCAGCAACTACTGCCCTCAAATCTTTGACTTTCTTCTGGCTGCAGAAGAAATATGCAACAATGAGGGTCCTTTTGTTAGAGTGCGACGTAATTGGTCAAAAAGGTATGAGGCTTGCAGGTGCGCAAATGGTGGACATTTTGTACAGTACCTGTGAAGTGGGTGAACCATTTGGTCCATTGCTTACTCTTTTGCTGTCACCTAAAGAGTATCATTTGGTACACTTTGTAAGAGCCTACAAATGTACCTTTGTGTTTATAAGTCAGAGAGATGGTTTGGTTTATTAAATTATAGCAAAATTAGGTACGAAAAGATTCAAGTTTGATGTTGAAGGAAATGATAAACAACATTCTTAGATTGTGAGTTTAGGTTACAGTATGCGTTACTGGAGAATTCAGATGTATTTATTTATTACGACGTAGCAGACACGGCATGGTATGTCTTTATGTTTACACTCACGAGCCGCGCGGCTCCGTGACGCGTGTTTGTTTGTGTACTGACCTGGTGAAAGTGAAATCTGTAGTGTTGCCACCTTGTTTTCAATAAAACTGAAATATCTCAGTAGGAAATGATCAGAGACAAAAATATAGGATACAAAATGCGTTCCAAATAGCGAGATCTATCACTGGTTTAAATAAATGTAATGACTTCCCTTCTATCCTGTATTTATGCTTGGCCTCTTTCTTCATGTATTTACAACCGTTAGCATCAATTTTACGAATCTGACTATGCATGGTTTTCCTTTTAACTTTGGAATTAAAGGAGAGATTGTCACAAAATTTAAATTAATTTGCACATATGCACGCTAGCATCCATACGACAATACTTTGCAGTGAGTTGTACTCAGTTGTACTCATTACCTGCGTATAGCATCAAGTAACACGAGACGTATGTTCGCTGACTACAGGAGAGAGAGAGAGAGAGAGAGAGAGAGAGAGAGAGAGTAATATCCAGGCTCGCTAACTGGTTTCTGGATCAAGGTCACTGCTCCAGAATGAGCAGACCTAAGCGTGTTCCATGTGCATTCTATGCTACCAAAATGTCCAATGCCTCTTTAGGGGACACAAGAGATATGTATGTGTGCAAAAGCAAAGTTCATCAGTTAGAAATAAATCTAGATATATACCCAGAAAAAGTAGAATTAAAGAAACCTTCTATTATGTTGTTTGCATACAAAAGGCTAACTACAGATGCACTAGTGTTCTTTATATTCTATTTATCTTCAGTTTACAGCGCAGATCTGATCGCTTTGACGTTTATATTTACTCTGCAAAGTGTATTCTGATTATTAACAATAACAATAACAACAATAACAATAGCAATAACACCAATAATAACAAGCACACAAATATACATTATAAATAATAATTAACCGTAATAAATTAACAATATCAATAATAACAATAACTAATAAAACGTTAAGCAAATACAGCAATAGCATTAATAAGAAATGGCAATGAAACATTACGTGCCCTCATACTTACAAATTCAAGATGTTCGTCACCAGGAAAGCTTGAAACCATATTTTATGTAATTTAAATGTTAGAAAATAGTAGCATAATCAGGAGTGACTTTATTCCCTGGAAAATAAAGACCCTGTAAGTAGAAGAATGAGACTTTCCCAGTTGTTTATACTGGTATGGTCTATTATCACGAAGTACACACGCTCATTCAATTGCCTCTCACTTCATGTCCCGC
>JAUKNM010000025.1:6689481-6694481 GCA_030765045.1 Tenodera sinensis | reverse complement strand
ACCTTAAAATTTATTTTTAAAATGTTAACAAGTGTTTTCTGATGTTTGATCTTGTAAAACTTGTGGAAGTCGAATATTGTTTCATCGCGGCGGGAGTAAAAGGAAAGACTGCAGCTGCGCAATTTTATTGCAAAACATGAAAAAGGTGTGGGGACATTTAACTGCTTACACGAACAAGAACGCCTAGTTGAAAACCAAATAGGAAGTATGTTTATTGTTTACCGCTATTAATACAACTCAATTACATTCTCAATATACGCCTATATTGTCGTCAATAACTAAAAAATAAATCGCAGTCTGCCTTTCAAAAATCAGTTTTGTTTCAACAATGAATATTTGAATATGTTTCGAGCTGATAACGACTATATTTTAGGTTTTTAGTATTCAATGGGCTTAGTGGACTGTTATGAGAACAGAGGATATAAGAAATTGTAAGTTCTCCTTCCGTAAAACCAAGTTCCAAAAATAAATGAACCTGAATCGCGTAAAACGTTTAGTGGCTCACAGTATAGAGAAAATGTTAAAAGTAAAACAAGAAAAAATAGGGTGTTAATTCAAAAGTGTAAAAAGTCTGCGACAGCTAACCTGGCACTTGTCAGCTACGTGATTTACTTGCTTGTGATCGAGTCTAGTCCTATCTCATCCAATCGTGTTCCAAACACATCCCACAGTGATTAGTCAATTGGACGAGAGTTGGGCGTACCTATCAGCTGCCTGTCAAGTACCAGGTTAGTTCTCGCCGACCATGGTCTGATGTTTCTTGGCAGATCGACTTCGATGACGCATTGAACGTAGGAAATCGTTCCAATTTACAAGTGAGATTTGTGTATTTTTATTCCTAATAAATTTACTTTTTTCTGAATTGTAACTTTCATTTAATGTCTCAACTAAAACTAATTTAAACCTATAAGGACCTGTATAATAGCTGCTTGTTTGGGGAAAATTGGGGCTGGGAGGGGGGGGGCGGGGGTGGAAAATTTTAGCACTGACTTACAGGCGGCAAAATATCTGATTCTGGAGAAGGGGCTACCACCGAATGAGAAGTTGGGGGAATTGCTGACTTAGGATTTTCGTGAGGGTACGAGTTATGTAAAAACTCTATGCCCTACATAAACACCGTGCAGGATGGCTCAGGCGTTGACGTCTCTGGTCCACATTCGGGAGGTCATGGGCTCAATACCCGCGGATGATCTTCCATCTTGGCTTTTCCCAGGTCACTCAGGGGAATGCTGGGAAAGATGATTACCTTGTATCCCCCGTTTCACTTGCTTTTATTTCATTCTCTCTTTCCAGGTTGTAAGGGTCATTGGTTTCGCCGGCGGGCTGCGCTATGGTGGTGCTTGCGCTCTGGAAATACGGTGATCGGCTGAGGGGAGGCGCTGTGGTCGGTCGGCCACCGTCCCAGGAGGACTGTTTGCTCAGCCGAATTGGCTGGTGGCGGGCTCTCTGTGGCGACCTGGAACTACGTCGGGCTGAAGAACTTGCCTGCACCTCTTAGGGGCTCACCGTAGTTGTTCCACCTGTGATGAGTTTTGGTAATATCATTCTTCCTTCCAGGCTCCGAGGCACAATAAGCCATCGGCGGACGTGCCGGAACGGACATACACAGGGCAGAAAGAGAGAGAGGAACAGAGACACAACTTTAAATATTTGAAGGTGGCATTCAAGTGCACCAACTAAGCGATACTTTAGAAATTGGTTCTATACTTACAAAACTATTCTTGTTCTCTTTGCTGCCCGAAATGAGCAGCTTCTCGTCACCAACATTAGACGGAACTATAGGTGTTTTCCCTATCTATTTTCATGCACATACTGATTTGTGTGACCAACTTAATGTAGAACTCATCAATGTAATAGCGAATATTAAATTGTCTGCGCCCAGCATTCTCTCCAAATGCACGGCGAGAGAAAGTCATCTCTCCTGACCTATTTCCTACGAACGCCCCCAAAGAGGAGGAGCGTAATAAGTGCCACTGCTCACCTTGCCTGGCGCCTGCTCTGTCCGACGGGTGGTTGTTTGCGGCGCCGGTCGATGGGGTCAACCCAACCAGTCGCCACACGCGCGCGGCCTGTTCGGACGCAGCATCGAGACGCCATTGGGAGACCACCGACCACAGCAAGCAGGTAACACAACTGCCTTAATCTGAACAGGACGCTGCGTTTGCACATTATGCTTCATATCTTCCAACACTCCTATTTTACTTTTCCTTATTTTGTAACACAACGAAAACTGTGGCACCTTTTATTTTTACAGAGGTTAATTACGAATTGTCTCTTGTGCTCTAATTGTAGTAGATGAAGAGAGCTTCTAGATTTATGTGCATAACTTCATTAAAAATAAACTAACTTGTTTTTAATTCTAAACACGCTAGGACGGACAGCTTTCATTGATGATTAACTAATCTTTCCAAAATGTGTTGCTATTAACAATATGCCATTAAGCATGTTTTTCTTCGCAGAATTTTTCCAATCTTAATCAAATTACAAAAGAGCAGTTAATCATCAGTGAAATTTTACCCAAATTTAATGTTACGTATAATCGAAAAGTAAGCCATTTGAATATATTTTGCACAATTAGCATGATAACACTTTAAGCCTTTCAAGATTACGCATGGTACCACATGCCGCTTTCCATCTCATGATCATTATGTTAAGTAAAAGGAAACATTTACTTCCCCATTTTATGGGAATATTGTTTTCAAACAGAAAACATTGAGGAGAACGAAGCTTAAGTTTCCATGTTTATTTTATACACATAAGCAACAACGTTAACAAAGAAAACTCTAGGTTTAAAGCATTTCAGATTCCACCATGACAGTACTTCACAAAAATAAGAATTAAAAAAGAACACAAAGATACAGTTTTGTTCTATATTGATATTTCAGTTGCTTTTAATTATTGCGTAAGCAAGACTTTTATGACAGAAATTTTCGTTAGGTATAATGCGATTCCCATTAAGTCATTCATTATAATTTAGAGAGCCTTTTCCAGAAATCAAATTGACACAACCTTCATATGTTTATATTGCCAGCTAAAATGTATATCTACCTATATATGAATTACAGTAATTACAATTACAAGGCAATTTTATAATTATAGTTTGGAGCAAAATATGTTACCCAAAGGCAGCGGAAGTTTAATTTCCTTACGTATGGGAAATTTGACTTCATCTCCGAGTCGCTTCTAGATATCTCATATTAAGCAAAGACATTACTTCCATTAACAGTTGCGTGAATAACGCATTCTTTTACTATTCTAATTCACTCATCTAGATTTGCAATGAAAAATCTATCATAACAACATTTATACCATATTCCATTGCGAAATTCAAATCATTTATGTTCTGGAGACTGATGAATTAATGATATTGACCCTGATAATTTCTATGTATTTATCACGGTGATTTCTCCCTCTTGTTTATGCTTTGGCTTATAACCCAGCGTAAAATGTTTGTATTTCAGGGATGGTGGGTACAGTAAACGACTCCTTTTAAATGAAAATCTTTGGTAGGTGCACTATGCGTATTTTATGCTAAGTGGCCTTAAAGGGCAGGTCACTCGACTTGCATGCTTTGTTACAGAAGCTCGCTCATATTTCAGGGATCATAGAGGACGTAAATAACATCTATTTTGCTGTACATAACGATAACTCCTCAGTCTTGTGGTTCTAGGTGTTATTACATATTAATTTTCGGATTTCTATTATTTGAATGCATACGTGACCTGAACACAATATATTTACAGGTGTTGTTCATGGCGCTTAAGAACACGAAGCACCCGAACGGTAAATTCTCAGTATCGCTTAGGTAAATGATGTGTATCTCGTCTTTTGCCTAAAACGTTATAAACCAGCTCGTGCGATCTATCCGTTGACCACCTTTAGAAACAGCAGTGCCAATATTTTGGCACATGAAAGGTATATATGGTTTTGTCTATTCTACACAACCCTTTCAATTTTGTAGACTAACTTTTTCAGCATCTTATATACGTGTGTTCTTCGTGGATTTTAAGAGCATTGCATTCTCTTCCCTTCGGACCCAAGGAGATGGTGATAAATGTTAAACGCTTCTCTGGACCAACTACTCGGAAGCTGACGGAGCCAAAAGACATGTGTAGCGCGGAGAAGGAAATTTGATGTGACATAACTTGGATCCAACTCCTTTTTCCAAGCCTTCATTTTATATTTTTCCATCTGCGTAAAAATATAAGCACTAGTTTAGTGAACTTACTTCCTAATCATCTAGCCCAAATTATCTTTATAAATATTCGAAACAATAAACTATTTTACAACATAGGATTGGATAAGCTGATTGCTCTCTCTCTCTCTCTCTCTCTCTCTCTCTCTCTCTCTCTCTCTCTCTCTCTCTCTTACCCAAACACATACACACAAGCACATACACTCTGTTGTCTGAAGTTCTGTCCCCATGCTTCATCCTAAATCATAAGATGAATCCAATAACGACTTGTGGTATGCAAATGAAACAAACTAGTTATTATTACTGTTGTTATTGTTATCATTATTTCGTAGTGTTGCAAAATTGTGTCTTTATGTCTTAACAGGTTTTAAAATAATGAATCGTTGAATTACAAATTAAACCGTTTTTGGAAAATAATCAATATAATCAGTGGTTAAAATCAGTTAATATTTGCAAATTTTCAAGTATATTCAAGTTTTTATTGGAAGTAATATTTTAGACATTATCTGCTTTTAAAATGCTCCTTATGTAATTAACGAACAGATGAAAATCTGAAGTCTGATCAAACATTCATAAAACTCTCGTTTTATCTAATGGTACACATATGTACCATGTGTTATGCTATATATACACACCTGATCAATTATATCTACCTTTAACCGTCTCGAAGATGGACTTCTGGAATTAACGTCGATTTTTACAAAAAACAATGAGTGCAATAAGGAAATAAAACAGCAAACGCAGATCCCTATATATATATATATGATCATAATAATATAAATATTACTAATAAAGGTAATAATAA
>JAUKNM010000025.1:6666981-6684481 GCA_030765045.1 Tenodera sinensis | reverse complement strand
TTTAGTGTTGAATTAAGCAACCATTAAATACCTATGCATATATGCACAAAGAATTAAAGCCTAAAATTCTGACATTTTCCAATTAAACGGATCTCTTCAACCGCAGGCAGAAGTCTCTCGATACCTGATGAATTCTTGTTTCTCTTTCTTGTTACCTCAAAGTCACAACAGCCATGCTTTGAACTCTCTCGTCCTGTAAGCGGTTCAGACTGCAGCTTTATATTAAGTCTTGAATACCTTCGTGTTGCATCCTTGGAAGATGTTGAACCTATGGACCAAGTTTAGTATTTAACCGAATTTTCAACTCAGAAACACAGACCTCTTTCTATTTGTTTAGTTCAGGGAGTCCCGAAACGTGTATATCCAGCGAAATCTCGACATCAAATGTTTGGGTCGAATATAATCCCATACTTACTATACGTATTAGAGAAATTACAGGTAATTAATCTTCTTCATTTGTAATTGACAGTTGAGGAATAACCCAAGTTATTTTCTGCCTTTTTCTTTCAATACTTTACGCTTATTTCATCTTCACTCAGTTTAATTCAAACTATTTCCTGCTTGGAGGGAAGGGAAGCAGCAGGGAGACACTGGGGATGCTGCTATTATATCGATCAAATGTTTAATCTTCCAAGTTCATCTGAACGTTTATTTGTCTCGAGGACTATCTCCGCAACACAGTTGATGGAAAGATGGGTTAACATCTGGAAATTGTGCTGAGAATGCAGCTCGGGATAGCTGCATTCTCAGCAAGGCTTCAGAAATATATCTGCAGCCATGAAGGCTTCAGGTGTGTTACTTGCCCATACACGCACTTTATTGGATTAGTGTCACTTGGAAATACCTGAGCACACTTTTCAGGTCATAAAATATGACAACCTAGAATTAGTACAATTATATGACACCAATATTGGTTGGTTGGTAAGAGGTTGGTAGCATTGTTTGATGATCTTAGGTGATTGAAGTGAGCTCTCAAATATTAAATTCTTCAAATTATTGGCGTCAAAATGATGTAATACTTGCTGGATAAGATATTGGAATTACCGAGGTACTGGGATATATTAAGTTTCTGTTTGTATTTCGTGAAACCGAATTGACATTTACGTGAGCTTCTGAGATGTAAACATACCGAGCATGTAGTGATACCAACTTGTTAAGTTGCTAGTTCACCAACTCTTGTGACTAATCGATTATACCCATTACCAAAATAAATTCTGTTTCTACTAGACCTAAAGTGAGATATCGATTGTAACTATTGCCAACTTACATAGTGAAAACGCTCACTATTCGTTACTGATTGTTGCAGTAACTTATTTGTGTAAAACTAAAGGAAGCTTCAGTCAAAATCAGTATTTGTTTTCAGTGTAAAAACCTGTCTAGACAGGATATCATTGTTAAGTTGCAGTGTGTTATTTGTAATAACTGGATTCATATCAATTGTATTACTTTTTTATTATTAACAAATTACAACTAAGCAAGAGCTTACCTAATAATATTTCCTTCATAAATAAGTTCATAATGTACAGGCGAGTCTTCCACTGAAGGCCCCCAAAGTTTACACTAATTCTTGCGGTCATTCATGAAGTCATGTAGCTTTATTCTTATCAATCTTCGAACTTTGCACTTAGTAAGCACTTACATCTCTTTGTTTTCAGGTGCTGCACTCTTAAACGATGTTTGGTTGCCGTATTTTTCATTTCTTCTGTTGATCTTGAGATCTCTATGTATGTGATCATTGCGCACATAGCATGGTGCATTTACTATTGCTCTTAAGACTTTATTTTGAAATGTCTGTATATGTTTTATGTTGGTCAATTTTAAACAATCCCATAGCTGTATTCCAAAGGTCCAGACTGGCTTTAACGCCTGCTTGTATATTAATAGCTTATTGTATATTCAAGTTCGGAATTTCTCCCAATTAGTCAATAAAGTTTGTTATATCTGATACTTAACTCTTCTTTTAGTTTCTATATGCTTACTCCGATTTAATTTTGAGTCTAGTGTCATTCCTAGGTACTTCACTGTTTGTGCTTGAGGAATAGTTTGATTACTTATTTTTATTGGTAGTATCTTAGTTTTCTTATTTGTAAAGTTGATATGTACGGATTTAGATTCATTTAATTTTATACGCCATTTCTTCATCCACTCGTTAACTTTATTGACAGTTTTCTGTAATTTCTGTGTAGATTCCTACTGCCATTATTCCTATGTCGTCAGCAAAGGTACCCATAGTTGTATCAGAGGTACTCCAGCAGCTATATTCTGTAATCCAGAGTATTCATTTTCATATTTAACTCGGAAATATCTCCCTTCAATATAGGAAATCAATATTTGATAAAAGTGGTCAGGTAGATCTCGTTGGAGCTTAAAACTTAAACCTTTGTGCCAGACTTTATCAAAAGCTAAAATTAAGTACTATGTTTTGAATGGTTTTGCTTAGTGGTGAAGTAGCTAAGTACCAACTGTACATTATAGGAGGTGGCCACTGCAGCCGGCTCCACCGTAGGTAGGCCCTTCGTGCGTTAAAACAGTTGCAGAGGTTCACGGCGAAAGGGAGGCCAGTGGCGTTGCTGCTTCTTAGCGGGACGTGAGGTGAGAGGCAAATTGAATTAGCGTGTGTACTTCGTGATAACAGACAATAACAGTATAAACAACCGGGAAAGTCCATTCTACTTACACGATCTTTATTTTCCAGGAAATAAACTCACTGCTGTATATGCTGCTATTGTCTAACATTTGAATTACGGATTGTAAAGAGCAAGCATGAGAGCACGAAATGATTCATTGGCATTTCTTCGTTTCTTATTAATGTTATTGCTGTATTTGTTTATAATTATTAGTTATTGTTATTATTGATATTGTTAGTTTATTACTGTTAATTATTATTAAGTGTTATTCATTATTACTTTTATTAGTCTGTTTATGACCATTATCATATTTATTAGTAAAATATGATTTGACATCATCCTGAAGATGGGAGAGATGTACACTCCCGAAACGTCGATGGCTATGCATCACTACACCTGGCTAGAAGCCCGAGAACATCTTGAGTATATTTATTAGTGTTATTATCCTTATTATTATTATTATTATTATTATTATTATTATTATTATTATTATTATTATTATTATTATTATTATTATTATTATTATTATTATTATTATTATTATTATTATTATTATTATTATTATTATTATTATTATTATTATTATTATTATTATTATTATTATTATTGTTGTTATTATTATTATAATGGTTATTATTATTATTATTATTATTATTATTATTATTATTATTATTATTATTATTATTATTATTATTATTATTATTATTATTATTATTATTATTATTATTATTATTATTATTATTATTATTATTATTATTATTATTATTATTATTATTATTATTATTGTTGTTGTTGTTGTTGTTGTTGTTGTTGTTATTGTTATTATCATCATTATTATTATTATTACCTCTTTCCTGATGTCTACTACTACACTACATCTTTAAGAGTTCACAATTCTAATTGCGATTAAATGGAAGCTTCGGGCCACAGGTGTTACGCTGAAATACAAAGAAGAAACAAGTGAGAAAGGAAACAATAAGGTGGCTTGAAGGGTTTCAGTTCAACAGGTACTCAATCAAAAAGCTGTCTTCTTATGTTTTTTTCTTTTCCGTTTTATGAAACTTAGCCACCGCTGAACTTTTACAACTGACTTTTCTGAGCGTATATTTTGTGTTATGGCTAGAGTTCTATTAATTAGATATTTTTCCTTGCTATTTAGATGCTGAGAAACGTGATGTTTACAATGCAAGGTTCGGGTTAATATAACTGAATTTCAGTTTACGTATTTGTGAGTATATTACATATTTTTAGTGATATTACATATTTTGGCATTTTCGTATTTGTGTATATATTCTGTGTTGAAATTTGGCACAGTGTGGGCCTGTTTTAGTTGCCTCAGTAGTGGATTAAGATGACAAAGAGGTGTTTGAAAGAATGAGAGGTGCAGAATCCTTTAAATAGGTTTTACCAAAGGTTCTAATTAGTTGCGGAAAAAATGCTCATCACTAGGGCTCGGAAGTTCATGCCCTTAAAAACACTGAAATATGCAAATATGCTCTTAAAAACTTGAAAATATGTCAAGAAATATGTACTATTCAATTAAAACATTTAATATCACTTTGCAGTAGACAAGACGAGTCAGTATAAGTAATAAACAAAGTTACCTTATTCCTTAGACGTTGAAGCAGAAGTGGCACCACTGCTAGTATTAACTGCTAAATTGCAGTTCACAACCAACAATTTGCACAAATTATCAACTGTAAAGCATCGTCTGTTTTGACGCAAAACACTTTTGTAACGTGAAAAACTTCTCTCCACGTCCCAAGATGTTATCGGGGCATATTTAAATGATGCTAACTGCTTCACAGACACACACACACACACACACACACACACACACACACATACACACACACACACACACAGAGAGAGAGAGAGAGAGAGAGAGAGTCAAGTCTTTTGGTGTGACATATGGTTTTCTTTCGAGGATGTCTCGAATACCGCACATCTGTTTATAACCAGAATTTTTTGAAATTATGTACATAATTCACCTGCTCTTTCATTTTTTGTCCTATACTACCAGGAACCGAACTTAGATCACAGTTTTTCAAACACAGTAAGTGATTCATTCAAAGAAGATCCTACAGCTTCCAATGCCGTTATGGCTGTTGGTAAGAAAGAAAAATGGGTAGATATTAAACTAAGATCCTCTTTTAATCCAGTGCCTGACAGAATATTTTGCACAGTTTCTATTAATGAAGCATCTTTCAAGTCCAATGAATTGACAACCTCTTCGACTATTTCTATGTACTCAGCATAATATAAAACTGCATCGATCCATGTTCCCCATCGAGTTAACACTGGTGCAGGAGGAAGTCGGATATTAGCTGCTGTTGATCTAAACAACTTAACCCTCTTTTAGGAGATTTAACAAAAATTATCTTCGTACTGGACACAAATCTATCTACCAATGGGAAAGAATCATTGTCTCAGAAATGCTACCAATATGAAAAATATTATACACATGAAAAAATAGAAAAAGTATAAAAATCATTAAAATATGCAATATATGGGCAATAATATTGAAATCTTCGTGAGTTGCATCATCATGTGTAATACTGCCAATTGGAAAAATAGTATCCAGATAAAAAAAAGTATTAAAAAACCATAAAAATCATTAAAATAGCAATAGCAATAGCAATATAGGGGCTATAATATTGAAATATGCATTTATCAAAATTGAAGAAAATATGCAGTTATATGCATCATAAAATCATGTCCAAATAACTGAAAATTCCATAATTCGTGCACATAATGTAAAAGCATAGATTTTTAACCCCTATGAAAAAACATGCAAATGCATGAACTTCCTAGCCCTACTCATCACTGATAGTATCACTAATGGTGTTTTAACTAGGCACTTGCATATTGAGAAGCGGTGCTGGTAGGGCGGGGGTCAAGCAAGGAATGAGATGTGATCTTATCTCACCCTTGCTTCTAAATCAGCAGTTTCGTTTAAACAACTGAAAGACCTACTTCATTCAAGATTAGTCTTCTTTGGATTCATCATTGCAGTAATTGCATTATTACTGGCTTCAAAGTTAAAATCATGGATAGCAATTGACAAGTTCTTATACAAATGACGGTAAAGTAGTGATTTGTCAAGTATGCAATAAACACATGCATGTTCCGTGAAGTTGCAGCTTGAACAACATTACAAAGTGCTGTGCATAGAAAAAACCAACAATCTGTTCCACGGAAGAAACACACTTTTAACACAGATGCTGCCTTCCTCTTCAAGTAACCCGATTTATAAAAACTTGTGTTGTACGATGATTGTAGCCAATATTCCATCGTATAAACTTGAAGCTCCTGAATTCACATCTTTCCTGGAAAAATACTGTAAGCAACATTTTCCTCATCAATCAACACTGCGCAAGAATTATTTTCAAGTCTCATATGGCGAGACAGTGGATAACACAAGAGAGTACATAGGAAATACTTTCATATGAATTGCTGTTGATGAAACAGTGGATGCCAAGGGTCGATTTATTGCAAATCTTGTGGTGGGAAAGCTAGAACCTGACAGCATCTCGAAGCCATGTTTGATCTATTGTAAAGAGCTGGACATTACAAATCACTCAACCATTGCGAGATTTGTCGATGGATTAAAAGTTTTGTGGTCAACTGGCATGCAAGTAATAGTGATGTATTCAGATGCTGCAGCATATATGCCTAAAGCTCCAATTGCTCTGAAAGTGTTTTATCCCAGTATGCTCCATTTTACTCGCTTGGCTTATGGACTGCAACGTGTTGCAGAAGAAATTAGAGCAAGTGAATAGGATAATTTCAGCAGGCAAAAAGTTTTCTAAACCTTCCACGTGTGATCTCTTACAAGCAGTAATTACCAGAGATACTACTGCCTCCGGAACCAGTATTAACAAGACGAGGAACATGGATAGAAGCAGTTAATTTCTATAGTGAGCATCTAGATGATATTACGGCTGTTATAGATTCTTTTGATCCTGAGTATGCTGCATCTATTTATGAAAGCCTTTAGTGATTCTAAAGTTGTCTCCTTAGTTGCCTACATCAGGAGCAACCTCGGCTGGCTTCCAGAAAGCATCAAACCTTTAGAAACGTCAGGACTGGGTATACAAGATTCTCTTGTTGGCATGGAGGATATTATTAAGTGCTGTGCATGGAGAAACTGGTGCAAGTATATTAAGTAAATTGCAAAATGTGTTAAAGAGAAATTCTGGCTATTCAACATTTCATAGCGTATGCAATTCTAAATGGAGATGATGCCCATCTATCCGAGGACACTTTTCCAGGAAAAATTCCTTTCCTAAAATTTGCCCCAGTTACGAGTACATCATGTGACACGGAAAGCTTTTATCTACCTATAAGAATATTCTCAGTGACATACGTCGTCCAATGAGTCTAAAAAACATTGAAAAATACATAATTGTTCACTGTACTAAAAACACTGCACAATGCAAACATTGCAAATTTAACTTCAGTGGATCTGCAGAAAAGGTGTTCTTATGGTGTTTTATTAAATTGTGGACTAGAACTAAACTGATTCCAGTATTGGGTGCTACACTTAGAGACGTGAGTTTAATCAGCGAAGCTAAGTTCGTGTGTTGCCTATAGAGCAACCGGCTAAAGCGTTTTCGTTCAACTCTACAGTGGTGGGCAAACATTAATTCGAATCCCATTCAACAATCTTTTTCTTCTATTTCCCTTTTCTTTGTTTCTTTCTTAAGGGGAACATCATTATTTATATAACCCGTGTGAAATATTACATTATACAAAGTGTCGTGTAACGGTGTTTTGCACACACGACTATAGATTTTGGGATTGTAGGTAAGCCCCGAGCCTTAACTCGAGAACAAGGCAGCTCAGCAATTAATAAGGCACAATTCAAAGGTGAGAAGAAGTTTATTAGTAAAACTCGAAGAAATTGGTAAAGTCCTCGTTGAATACTGGCAACAGGTCTGCCAGTGTTACACAAGACGACGTTCAGGACATAAGTAACATCAAATAATTTCCAACGGGGTGTCTTATAGCTTTAAAGCCGGTTAACTCCCCCGTTGGGATAATTGCTTACGCAGCACAAAAAATAAAACAAGGTCCACACACTTTCTAGGCTGACTCATATAAGAGCGTTAACTTATTTATGTTTTCCAGTTAAAAATAATTACAAGTAAACATGGGCGAGGGATGGTATCATATTACTTAGGGATGCTTTACGTTGGCATGTCACAGAAGTTGTATTTCTATACGACACCTCCCCCCTTAAGAAAAAGGTTGTTGCTGTCTTATGACAAGCTCAAGCTTTTGAGAACATCCATCCCTTGGAGGCAACATCTTCTTTTGCCTTTAATCTGGAGGACCTGCGAAATTCTACTGGAGACGGTAGTCTAATCTCCTCCTCAGATGCAGACCCCATTTCAAAATCCTGACCTGACCTTTCAGGCTGTGAAGTTATTACAGGTAACCTTTGATAACCCTGTCCATCAATCAGTATCTGCGATCTAGCATTTGCCCCGCTGTTCACATTAACATTAACCAAGGCTCTCATATGTTCACCTACTGAGTCAGTACACTTCTTCGGTGGACATTGCTTAAATAACCAGGTGCTACAATCTCTACAACACTTACAATAACAACAACTACATATCCAAATCACAAAAATAAAACACATACATAATACATAACTCCAGCCAGAATATACAAAATCTGACCAATCCCTTGGTCTATTGGCTTCCTTTGATTCCTGTTCTTTAATTAATTTCTGCACTTCGTCTATTTTATAACCGGCCAATTTCAAATCCGTCACTGAAGACATTATGTTATGTAGAGGAAGGGTCAAAGGAATTTTATGAATTTCTTCTTGATCAGGAAGTGTTACACAACAATCGGTGTCCAAAGGAGAGAAGGGAATAATGTCTTCCTTGGTATTGTTTGTCTCAAAATGGGCCAGTGGATACAACACACTTCTTGCTGTTAACCCTGTACATAATTTACCTAAGGACACTAGTCCTCTTCCTAAAAGTCTATGAGATTCACTTTTCTCCTTACAAATAGTTGTAAACAGTTCAACTTGCGGTGCCACATATAACCATTCATTACTCATATATAATGGTATCCAAAGGGTGTGAGCTAAAGGTAAGTACTTTACATTACAATTTTGAGGTAATTCTTGGGTGTTTGGATGTAGTAATGTGGCTATACAATCCTGACCTGGAACATAAGTCAGAATAGGCATCGCTTCTGAACACACATAGGTTAACTTATTTGGATTATGACACTTTTCCAAGTCCATTACTGTTAAGTATCCATATTGTTGTCGTAGATTGTCCACAAAAATATAGTCTTTCGGATAGTCAATGAACTTTGCAGTCAAATTTGATTGCATAACCACTGGAAATGGCAATATTTTGTATAACTGATACTGTTTCTCATGCAACAATGGTATTTTTGCAACATAAACCAACATTGATCCCTGAGTATAAATTGTTGGCTGGATCAAGGACAAAAGTTGTGAAGAAGGGAAAGGAGGGAACATCGTTAGATCTGGCATGCTTTCCTTTTTTAAAAGCTCTCTTATCTTTTGCACTGTGATAATTTGAGGCTGTAAAATTCCTTTTTGTGAATTCAAATATACGTTAATGAGAAGATCGAAAGTGTGTTGACACTCTTCAATCCCTCTTTGAATCTGTTGTATTAATTCATTTATTACCATACTTGTCTCCAGTTCATAACGTAAAGCTGCATTTTGTTTTGTTGTTTCTAATGACAACTTCTCTATTACTTCCTTAATTTTATTTTCATTTAATGCTACTTCTTTAACAGTGGAATTCATAGTGATCAGTGTAGATTTTAAAACAAGCATCTGTTCCGAAGCTATTCGCAAAAAATCCCTATGATCTGATTCTAAATGCCTTATGTGTTTAGTATAATTTTGAAGTTCATCTTCAGTAGCTGTTCCAAAAAGAAAATTTAATGCACTACCAATGAAATTTAGAGGGCTGCGCTTGCGTCTAACATTTTTATTCAACCGTATCAAATCGCCTAAGACATCTTTTAGCCTGTCTATCACTTTACGTTTTGAATGAAGATACGGAATGGAAGGTTTACAATCGGTATACATATACCATGTTTCATTTTTTACCTTTTCACATGTTTGTATCAGAACTGTAATCTGTTGTTTTGTCTTTCTCCACAGCTGTTTTACAGGTTCTAAATCTACATATGTTAAGAAACTCCACTCTGCTGGATAGGAATACAATGTTCCTACATGGTCGAAGTAAACGCCTGCCTGATTGCTAATTACTTTTACCTGAGCTTTTATCTCTTGTTCTTCAACCACTGTTCCTAACGCTTCTCCTTGAGGCTGTTTCTAACGCTCCTCTCTGAAGCTGTTCCTAACGCTTCTCCCTGAAGCTGTTCCCACCACCACAATAAAACGATCACCTTGATCAGATAACTAACCCTCATCTTCCATCGCACCTGCAAAATAAGGTTTGCTCCTATGAATATGAGTTTTGATTTTCCTTTTTCAACGATACGTTTGGGCCCTTTACCTCGGTCACTTCATAAGGTCCGTTCCATAAACGATCTAGTTTCTTTCTTTGCTCATTATATACTAACACCAAAACTCCTTTGGCATATTTCCTTGCCTTTATAGTTTCATTAAATTTTTTACACTGTTTTTCTTTCCGCTCCTATAAATTAGACCTTGCTTGTTGCCATGCTACTTGGAATTTCTGTTTAATTTCTCTCACTAAATCATCGTAATTATACAATGGCTGAGGCTCTCTTTGGAATATCCCTGGCAGATTTGCCCTTCTACCAAATCACAATTCATAAGGTGTATACTTGGTTGCAGTATGAGAGATTGTGTTATATGTGAAGCTTGCAAAATTAACCCATTTATCCCAGTCAGTTTGTAACTTGTTTCCAAAACAACGCAAATATTCTACAATAACCTTATGTGATCTTTCCAAACTTCCATTGGTTTCTGGGTGGTAAACACTTGTGTGCAACTTCTTAATCTTAAGTAATTTGCAACAGTCTTGAAATACCTGACTCATAAACTGAGATCCTTGATCTGTTAAAATCTCATCAGGAATCCCATACCTAAGAATAATTTCATTCACAAATTTATCCGCCACAGTGTTTGCACTCTGATCTATCATGGGAATTACTATCAAATATTTAGTCAAATTGTCCTGACATGTTAATAAATATTTATTTCCTGAATCTGAAGTTGACAATGGACCTACAATGTCCAAGTACACCTTATTCCAAGGTTGTGATTGTGTGTCTGTTATTTGCAATTCAGCTTTAGTGTTTGGAAGTGTCTGTTTGTTTAGTTGACAAGTCGAACATAGTTTTATGTAATTCTCTACATCCTTAAACATATTAGGCCAAAAAGTGTACAATTTTAACCGTTCATATGTTCTTTGAATACCCTGATGCCCTCCTATAGGACATACGTGCATCTCTTTCAGTAATCTCTGCTTTCTTTCTTTAGAAATTTCTTCCTCTGTTTTTAGAACAGCATTAATTTCTGGAAGGGGATACCTACTAAGCGCATCTGCGTTTACATTTTTGCTACCTGATTTATGCACTATTTGAAATTCATATTCTTCCAATAACAGTCTCCATCTAAGAAGTCTCGAACTCGGATCCTTAACATAGAAAATCCATAAAAGAGGTTTATGATCTGTTACCACTGTGAAATTTCTTCCTAGTAAGTATGGACGGAAATGCTTACAAGACCATACTATAGCTAGTAACTCTTTCTCCACTGTGCTATAGTTTATTTCTGCGTAATTCAATATCCTACTTGCGAAAGCTATAGGCCTATCGCTACCAATTTTCCCTTGACTTAGAATACTCCCAATTGCATAATTACTCGCATCAGTTGTCAAAACAAAGGGTTGCGTAAAGTCTGGAAATTGCAATACTGGATATTCCAACAATTTACCCTTTAATTCCTGAAAGCTTTGTTCCTGCCTTTCCGACCATTCCCATTCTGTTCCTTTCTTTAACAAATCATTTTGCTAAATGCTGGAATAAATTTTCTATAATAACCTGCCAAGCCTAAGAATGACTTTATATCTTTGGGTGTCTTAGGTTTTGGAAATTTACTTATAGCTTCAACCTTCTTCGGATCAGGATAAACACCTTCTGCAGTAACTACGTGACCTAAATACTGCAATTCGCTTTTAAGAAATTCACATTTATCTGGTTCTAATTGCATTTAATTTTCTCGCAACTTTTGAAAAACTTGTCTTAAGCGAGAATTATGATCCTCCAAAGTTTCATCAAAAATAATTACATCATCTAAGTAAACCAAACATCTAATTCCAATTAATTCCATCAATATGGTGTTCATTAACCTTTGAAAAGTAGCGGGGGCTGATTTTAATCCAAAGGGCATTCTAGTAAAGTGAAAGTGACCTTGACTGGTGCTGAAGCCAGTTTTTGCTTGGTCCTCTGGTGCTAAGGGTATTTGCCAATAACCACTTGCACAATCTAAAGCCGAAAAGTAACGAGACCTTCCCAATTTATCTAGAATTTCCTGTATGTTGGGTAGAGGATAGCTATCACCTACTGTCACCTCGTTTAATTTCCTAAAGTCAATACAAATCCTCCATTTTCTAGTACCCGAAGCATCCACTTTCTTTGGAACTACCAAAATTGGAAAATTCCAAGGGCTCGAACTCGGGACTATAATGTCCTGGTCTAGCATATCTTGCACTTGCTTATTTACCTCCTGTTGGTGCTGTTCTGGTATTCTGTAATTCTTTAATGTGATATATCTACCAGGTGATAAAGATGGTGTTGGGATGTGATGTGTTATTGCCTTAGTCTCTGTAAGCCTATCCCCTGGTAACCTAAATATATCGTTATGTTCCAAACAAATTTCTTTCAACTCTTCTAACCCCTCTTTTACATGTGCAACCCTTAACTTAGAAAGCAGTAGTTCGCTTCTCCCTTCCTTCCTTATTCTAATTTCTTTCCCTTTTATATCAGACTTTGTCAATTGCGGAGTTACTGCCACTATTCTCTCATCTTCATTTAAATTAACTACTAAACAGCAAAACTTTCCTCCCTTACAGTTTACAATGCTTTCAGCACAGACTAAATTATCACCTACTTCCTCTTTCTTACAGTACCTTACACCTTGCTCTGATGTATCAAACTCTACTAAAACTTCACTCATCGGTTTTATTTTTATTGCCGCATGCTTCCACGGGACCCTTAATTCACCTTTGTGTGCCTCTAACCAATCCCTTCCTAGTAGCAGGTCTAATTTTTCAGGTAGATGCGAAACTACATAAAATTTATGATTCGGCCCAAACATTACGTTGCTGAAACTTATTTCTGCGCATCCAAAAACCTTGAACCTTTCCCCAGTTATTGTTTGAAAACTAACTTCCTCTTTCTTTATTTTCTTTGACCGTAATGCTTCTTGTCTTACCAGAGAGACTGCTGACCCTGTGTCAATCAGTGCTTCTCCATAACCTTTCTTTAAATCATTACTTAATACAAAAACTACGTAAGGATTTTCCTGTACCCCATTAGTAACATTAAACTTATTTGCTAGGTTCTCTTTCACACCTATTTTGCTTGCTAGGTCCTCTTTCATACCTATTTTGTTTGTTAGGTCCTCTTTCATACCTATTTTGTTTGTTAGGTCCTCTTTCATACCTATTTTGTTTGTTAGGTCCTCTTTCATACCTATTTTGTTTGCTAGGTCCTCTTTCATACCTATTTTGTTTGTTAGGTCCTCTTTCATACCTATTTTGTTTGTTAGGTCCTCTTTCATACCTATTTTGTTTGTTAGGTCCTCTTTCATACCTATTTTGTTTGTTAGGTCCTCTTTCATACCTATTTTGTTTGTTAGGTCCTCTTTCATACCTATTTTGTTTGTTAGGTCCTCTTTCATACCTATTTTGTTTATTAGGTCCTCTTTCATACCTATTTTGTTTATTAGGTCCTCTTTCATACCTATTTTGTTTGTTAGGTCCTCTTTCATACCTGGGTTGCAACCTTTACTTTCATTTGGACTTACCACAGGTTTCACAGGTAGCCCTACTGCCTGTTTCCCCTGTGCGAGACATTCCCTAGTCTCATGTCCAACTTTACGGCATGCCTTGCAGTAGGCTTCCCTCTGCATTCTTTATCAACATGCCCCTGTTTACCGCACCTAAACCACACTATAGGTACTATCGCGTGAACCCCTGATGGTCCGCGCCTCACGTTCTCAGGCCTGCTCTTTACGCCCATGCGAGCACCCTGGAACTGGTTGGAACTGTTACTTGCCATTGCCCTTCTTTCTCCGTAATAACCCTTAATTTTCTCGCAAGACCTCTGTGCACTTTCCTCTTCTACTGCTAATTCAATTAATTGTTTCATCGACATTTGATCGCATTTCACCCTAACTATAGTCTTAACTTGCCCATCTGCCAAACCTTGTACAAAACATGCACTATTATATCTCTGCCTCCCATTTTCCTATCATAATTCCAATTATTCATTATTTTTGAAATGGATCGTATTAAATCGGAGGTCATCTTTTCTACTCTTGCATCTCTACTCAGTGGGATGTTACATTTTCATTGTCTGTCTGCTTGCTAGTAAACAACTTATCAGCATAATAATCTAACACTCTGTGAACTGCATAGTGCGATTCTAATTTTTTCCTTTAACATTTTCCCAGGTAGCCCCCGCAGCGGGCATTTCCTTGAAGTTTAAAGTTACCTTAGCATCTCCAGTAATTCTAACTAAAACAAATTTCAAAAATGTAGGATGATCTGCTGGAGACAAAATGCTATAAGCATTTTCCACATTGTCTATAAATTCCTGCAAATCTTTTGGATTTCCGTCAAATTTTGTTTCCAATAATTTAACTGCAGTAGCTACTGACACGAAACTATTCGTTTCTTCCACCTCATCGTCCGGTTCTATCGGAAGTTCTACCCTACTTCTACTTGCGAAAGACATGGCAAGGGTTACTTAGCCTGATTGTCTACGATTAACACAATGCCAGATTTAACGATGGTGAGGACTTTGGAAAGAATGGAGTCTCGCCGTCCCTCGGGACTGTCCAGGTGTAGTTGTCACCGCGAAGAAGGATAGCTGCAGGCTTGCTGAGTAGATCTGTGTCCCCTCGAGGACCCCAGCTGACAACCAGAGCCCAGGCTTGTTGACGAGCTCGACACCAGAAGGCGGACGGGCTGCGCCGGCCTCCGGCTAGAGGAAGCAAAGACGTTCGGAGGTTCGTGGACGCCGTCCCTCCTGAAGTACTGCAGGTCTTCCACCTCGATGAAAGATCTGCGAAGTTCTAGAAGATGAAGATGAAGGTCTGATTCAGCTCTTCAGAAGACACCCTGAATCAGGAAGAAGTTCAGTCGAAGTCGAAGAAGTGCCGTCTTGATTGCTTCGCCTTGTAATCGCCTTGTAATCGCCTTGTAATCCCGCCGCTGCCACCAGATGTCGTGTAACGGTGTTTTGCACACACGACTATAGATTTTGGGATTGTAGGTAAGCCCCGAGCCTTAACTCGAGAACAAGGCAGCTCAGCAGTTAATAAGGCACAATTCAAAGGTGAGAAGAAGTTTATTAGTAAAACTCGAAGAAATTGGTAAAGTCCTCGTTGAATACTGGCAACAGGTCTGCCAGTGTTACACAAGACGACGTTCAGGACATAAGTAACATCAAATAATTTCCAACGGGGTGTCTTATAGCTTTAAAGCCCGTTAACTCCCCCGTTGGGATAATTGCTTACGCAGCACAAAAAATAAAACAAGGTCCACACACTTTCTAGGCTGACTCATATAAGAGCGTTAACTTATTTATGTTTTCCAGTTAAAAATAATTACAAGTAAACATGGGCGAGGGATGGTATCATATTACTTAGGGATGCTTTACGTTGGCATGTCACAGAAGTTGTATTTCTATACGACAAAAGTAATGAAATCTATTTCCTTACACATTTTTATTCCGCATAGCCTTGTAACTTTCCCGCCGTGCTATGAATGCTGCAGTACGATTGCAATTATTTTAATACCGAATGCTTTATAGGATATTAATTGCAATTTCTGAAAATAAAGCAGGGAACACGACTACCTCAACTGTCAATCATGCCTCCGAAATTAATATTTCACCTTAAATATTCACATTCAAAGGATCTCTATAAATTGCATATATTATCTTCTTCTTAATAGCACTACAACTTCATTGACTGGATGTTCTGTCCCTTTCTACAGTTTTCTTCCATTCAATGTAATCTTTTTTCAGGTTTACCTAATTTCCTATCTTCATATTTTTTAAATCTTAGTGTATGTCGTCACTCCATCTGATTAAATAGGTCTGCCCCTTTTTCTAGATTCGAAAGGCTTCCATGTGTATTTTTGTTTAGCTGTTCTTTCATTTGACATTCTATACAAATGTCCGAACTAACTCTCTGTGCTATAATGAAATTAATAATTGTTGGTCTTTTTATTCTTTCTTCAGCATATACTATCACCATATTAAAATATGTAAGCGCGTAATAGTGTAAAATATTGTTTATGTGGTCATAAAATGCATTGTTACAAGATGTAGATGCCAGGGAATAATGTAATTAGTGATCCATTAAACAGAATGCAGTGGTAGATTACTTCAGCGGAAGCAACCTTTGCACCTAGCAAGGTTGCCATGTCCCTATCAACTAAACTCAACTTCTAGCAGTGTGACTTCATCCAATTCTCCATTCCTGATAAAACGCTGTAGAGAACTAAGCACGTTTGTTAATTTTGTATTTCAGAAAATTCCACGGCCAGCGCCTAGACTTCCCGGCCATTTTTCACTTAGAGCTACCAAGTTATTGGGAACAATCTTAATATCATACGATAGAGCACGACTACCTAAGTCTTAAGCAGTCTTAGGCAGTCGTGCTGTATCATATGATATTAAGGTTGTTGCCACTAACTTGGTCGCTAATTTCAGTGCAAGGCGGAATGTTCGTTAGCACCTTTAGAAATGGTTTAAAAATTTGTTTGTTGTTTTTCTTCTAGGTATTCCTTTACATTAACTTAGAGGAACAAGAAAAGAGAATAGTTCCATAAGAGGCATCAGCAAACCTGTACTCAATGAGGCCTCGCAATTATGACGTGTCAGGGGCAGCGCTTACTCTGTCTCCCCCTCCCCCCCTCGCAGCCATAACTGGCACTGCATACTAGAGGTCTTCACGGGCTCGGGCCAAGCCCTCGGGCCTAATATGAAAAATTCTTGTCGGGCTCGGGCCGGGCCCGGGCTTGAAAATTAAGGGAATAAACAACTGAAAATGGATTTTTAAAATTTTTGAGCCAAGTTAGCTGAAAATTTATTTTCAATGCTGTGTTATACCAGTATTAGAGGGTTTTGAATTTTAGTGAGATATATCCTTCAGTTTCCGAATTATGAAATATTGAATCTGGATTTTATAATGTTATGCTAAATGCTCTACACGACGAATTTTTTTTTAAAAAAATGCCTATTTTTAAGGCTATGTTGTATTTATCTGATTATAATGTGCAAATATGTCGTACAAACTTGTTTTATTAGCATCAGCTCAAAAGACAATAATTTTTAAGTTTTGTCGCTTGAAATTTCTAGTAGCTATAAAGTTTTATAAGTTTCTTTAGTAACTCAAAACCGTTCAAAAGAAAAAAAGGTATATGACAGATTTACTTGTTTGTGTTTTGGAAATGATACGAAGAATTGCATGAAAAGTGCATCGTGTGACATTTCCAAAAGTGAATATGGTGAAAAAATAATTTTCAAAAAGCTTAAATTTTAAAATGAAAGACATTGTTATTCTGCATTTTTAGGGTATATTATGCAACTACAAGTATTTGTAATATAAAAAGTCAAAACACATTTTGAAT
>JAUKNM010000025.1:6544481-6661981 GCA_030765045.1 Tenodera sinensis | reverse complement strand
TTGACAAAGTCTGATATAAAAGGGAAAGAAATTAGAATAAGGAAGGAAAGGAGAAGCGAACTACTGCTTTCTAAGTTAAGGGTTGCACATGTAAAAGAGGGGTTAGAAGAGTTGAAAGAAATTTGTTTGGAATATAACGATATATTTAGGTTACCAGGGGATAGGCTTACAGAGACTAAGGCAATAACACATCACATCCCAACACCATCTTTACCACCTGGTAGATATATCACATTAAAGAATTACAGAATACCAGAACAGCACCAACAGGAGATAAATAAGCAAGTGCAAGATATGCTAGACCAGGACATTATAGTCCCGAGTTCGAGCCCATGGAATTTTCCAATTTTGGTAGTTCCAAAGAAAGTGGATGCTTCGGGTACTAGAAAATGGAGGATTTGTATTGACTTTAGGAAATTAAACGAGGTGACAGTAGGTGACAGCTATCCTCTACCCAACATACAGGAAATTCTAGATAAATTGGGAAGGTCTCGTTACTTTTCGGCTTTAGACTGTGCAAGTGGTTATTGGCAAATACCCTTAGCACCAGAGGACCAAGCAAAAACTGGCTTCAGCACCAGCCAAGGTCACTATCATTTTACTAGAATGCCCTTTGGATTGAAATCAGCGCCAGCTACTTTTCAAAGGTTAATGAACACCATATTGATGGAATTAATTGGAATTAGATGTTTGGTTTACTTAGATGATGCAATTATTTTTGGTGAAACTTTGGAGGATCATAATGCTCGGTTAAGACAAGTTTTTCAAAAGTTGCGAGAAAATCAAATGCAATTAGAACCAGATAAATGTGAATTTCTTAAAAGCGAATTGCAGTATTTAGGTCACGTAGTTACTGCAGAAGGTGTTTATCCTGATCCGAAGAAGGTTGAAGCTATAAGTAAATTTCCAAAACCTAAGACACCCAAAGATATAAAGTCATTCTTAGGCTTGGCAGGTTATTATAGAAAATTTATTCCAGCATTTAGCAAAATTGCTAAACGGCTTAATGATTTGTTAAAGAACAGAACAGAATGGAAATGGTCGGAAAGGCAGGAACAAAGCTTTCAGGAATTAAAGGGTAAATTGTTGGAATATCCAGTATTGCAATTTCCAGACTTTACACAACCCTTTGTTTTGACAACTGATGCGAGCAATTAAGCAATTGGGAGTATTCTAAGTCAAGGGAAAATTGGTAGCGATAGGCCTATAGCTTTTGCAAGTAGGATATTGAATTACGCAGAAATAAACTATAGCACAGTGGAGAAAGAATTAACTAGCTATAGTATGGTCTTGTAAGCATTTCCCTCCAAACTTACTAGGAAGAAATTTCACAGTGGTAACAGATCATAAACCTCTTTTATGGATTTTCAATGTTAAGGATCCGAGTTCGAGACTTCTTAGATGGAGACTGTTATTGGAAGAATATGAATTTCAAATATTGCATAAATCAGGTAGCAAAAATGTAAACGCAGATGCGCTTAGTAGGTATCTCCTTCCAGAAATTAATGCTGTTCTAAAATCAGAGGTAGAAATTTCTAAAGAAAGAAAGCAGAGGTTACTGAAAGAGATGCACGAATGTCCTATAGGAGGGCATCAGGGTATTCAAAGAACATATGAAAGGTTAAAATTGTACACTTCTTGGCCTAATATGTTTAAGGATGTAGAGAATTACATAAAACTATGTTCGACTTGTCAACTAAACAAACAGACACTTCCAAACACTAAAGCTGAATTGCAAATAACAGACACACAATCTAAGGTGTACTTGGATATTGTCAACTTCAGATTCAGGAAATAAATGTTTATTAACATGTCAGGACAATTTGACTAAATATTTGATAGGTCAGAGTGCAAACACTGTGGCGGATAAATTTGTAAATGAAATTATTCTTAGGTATAGGATTCCTGATGAGATTTTAACAGATCAAGGATCTCAGTTTATGAGTCAGGTATTTCAAGACTGTTGAAAATTACTTAGGATTAAGAAGTTGCACACAAGTGTTTACCACCCAGAAACCAATGGAAGTTTGGAAAGATCACATAAGGTTATTGTAGAATATTTGCGTTGTTTTGGAAAAAAGTTACAAACTGACTGGGATAAATGGGTTAATTTTGCAAGCTTCCCATATAACACAACCCCTCATACTGCAACCAAGTATACACCTTATGAATTGTTATTTGGTAGAAGGGCAAATCTGCCAGGGATATTGCAAAGAGAGCCTCAGCCATTGTATAATTACGATGATTTAGTGAGAGAAATTAAACAGAAGTTCCAAGTAGCATGGCAACAAGCAAGGTCTAATTTACAGGAGCGGAAAGAAAAAACAGTGTAAAAATTTAATGAAACTATAAAGGCAAGGAAATATGCCAGAGGAGATTTGGTGTTAGTATATAATGAGCAAAGAAAGAAACTAGATCGTTTATGGAACGGACCTTATGATGTGACCGAGGTAAAGGGCCCAAACGTTTCGTTGAAAAAGGTAGGAATAACAGGGAAAAGGACAATTGAAACTCATATTAATAGGACCAAACCGTATTTTGCAGGTGCGATAGAAGATAGAAGTTAGTTATCTGATCAAGGTGATCGTTTTATTTTGGTGGTGGGAACAGCTTCAGGGAGAAGCGTTAGGAACTGTGGTTGAAGAACAAGAGATAAAAGCTCAGGTAAAAGTAATTAGCAATCAGGCAGGCGTTTACGTCGACCATGTAGGAACACTGTATTCCTATCCAGCAGAGTGGAGTTTCTTAACACATGTAGATTTAGAACCTGTAAAACAGCTGTGGAGAAAGACAAAACAACAGATTACAGTTCTGATACAAACATGTGAAAAGGTAAAAAAATGAAACATGGTATATGTATACCGATTGTAAACCTTCCATTCCGTATCTTCATTCAAAACGTAAAGTCATAGACAGGCTAAAAGATGTCCTAGGCGATTTGATAGGGTTGAATCAAAATGTTAGACGCAAGCGCAGCCCTCTAAATTTCATTGGTAGTGCATTAAATCTTCTTTTTCGAACAGCTACTGAAGATGAGCTTCAAAAATATGCTAAACACATAAGGCATTTATAATCAGATCATAAGGATTTTTTGCGAATAGCTTCGGAACAGAAGCTTGTTTTAAAATCTACACTGATCACTATGAATTCCACTGTTAAAGAAGTAGCAAAAGAAGTAGCATTAAATGAAAATAAAATTAAAGAATAGAGAAGTTGTCATTAGAAACAACAAAACAAAATGCAGCTTTACGTTATGAACTGGAGATAAGTATGGTAATAAATGAATTAATACAACAGATTCAAAGAGGGATTGAAGAGTGTCAACACACTTTCGATCTTCTCATTAACGTATATTTGAATTCACAAAAAGGAATTTTACAGCCTCAAATTATCACAGTGCAAAAGATAAGAGAGCTTTTAAAAAAGGAAAGCATGCCAGATCTAACGATGTTCCCTCCTTTCCCTTCCTTACAACTTTTGTCCTTGATCCAGCCAACAATTTATACTCAGGGATCAATGTTGGTTTATGTTGCAAAAATACCATTGTTGCACGAGAAACAATATCAGTTATATAAAATATTGCCATTTCCAGTGATTATGCAATCAAATTTCACTACAAAGTTCATTGACTATCCGAAAGACTATATTTTTGCGGACAATCTACGACAATAATATGGGTACTTAACAGTGATGGACTTGGAAAAGTGTCATAATCCAAATAAGTTAACCTATGTGTGTTCAGAAGCAATGCCTATTCTGACTTATGTTCCAGGTCAGGATTGTATAGCCACATTACTACATCCAAACACCCAAGAATTACCTCAAAATTGTAATGCATAGTACTTACCCTTAGCTCACACCCTTTGGGTACCATTATATATGAGTAATGAATGGTTATATGTGGCACCGCAAGTTGAACTGTTTACAACTATTTGTAATGAGAAAAGTGAATCTCATAGACTTTTAGGAAGAGGACTAGTGTCCTTAGGTAAATTATGTAAAGGGCTAACAGCAAGAAGTGTGTTGTATCCACTGGCCCATTTTGAGACAAACAATACCAAGGAAGACATTACTCCCTTCTCTCCTTTGGACACCGATTGTTGTATAACACTTCCCGATCAAGAAGAAATTCATAAAATTCCTTTAACCCTTCCTGTATATAACATAATGTCTTCAGTGGCGGATTTGAAATTGGCCGGTTATAAAATAGACGAAGTGCAGAAATTAATTAAAGAACAGGAATCAAAGGAAGCCAATAGACCAAGGGATTGGTCAGACTTTGTATATTGTGGCTGGAGTTATGTATTATGTATGTGTATTATTTTTGTGATTTGGATATGTAGCTGTTGTTATTGTAAGTGTTGTAGAGATTGTGGCACCTGGTTATTTAAGCAATGTCCACCGAAGAAGTGTACTGACTCAGTAGGTGAACATATGAGAGCCTTAGTTAATGTTAATGTGAACAGCGGGGCAAATGCTAGATCGCAGATACTGATTGATGGACAGGGTTATCAAGGGTTACCTGTAATAACTTCACAGCCTGAAAGGTTAGGTGAGGATTTTGAAATGGGGTCTGCATCTGAGGAGGAGATTAGACTACCGTCTCCAGTAGAATTTCGCAGGTCCTCCAGGCTAAAGGCAAAACAAGATGTTGCCTGCAAGGGATGGATATTCTCAAAAGCTTGAGCTTGTCGTAAGAGAGCAACAACCTTTTTCTTAAGGGGGGAGGTGTTGTATAGAAATACAACTTCTGTGACATGCCAACGTAAAGCATCCCAAAGTAGTATGATACCATCCCTCGCCCATGTTTACTTTGTAATTATTTTTAACTGGAAACATAAATAAGTTAAGGCTCTTATATGAGTCAGCATAGAAACGCGTGTGGACGTTGTTTTATTTTTTGTACTGCGTAAGCAATTATCTCAACGGGGGAGTTAATGGCGTTTAAAGCTATAAGACATCCCGTTGGAAATGATGTGGTGTTACTTATGTCCTGAACGTCGTCTGTGTAACGCTGGTGAACCTGTTGCCAGTATTCAACGAGGACTTTACTAAATTCTTGGAGTTTTACTAATAAACTTCTTCTCGCCTTTGAATTGTGCCTTATTAATTGCTGAGCTGCCTTATTCTCGAGCTAAGGCTCGGGGCTTACCTACAATTTCGAAATCTACAGTCGTGTGTGCAAAACACCGTTACACGACATAAGAAAGTCGGCCCGTGTAGGCCTCTACTGCATACACACCGATCACGGGTGGACTGTCCTGTCGTATTTACCTGCATTTCTAAGCATGCCTGTCAAAGTGTAATTTAATACTAAGACTTAAAGATAAATTTCTTTATTTATAACTTTGAAGGATATTAGTTTATTTAACTTAAAGTCTTAGTATATTCATAGAATTAGAGTGCATCTAATTATTCCTGGTCTATTAAATTTGATATCTAGAATAGCACTTTGATGATTTCTTCTCTCATCATTTAAGGAACGTAAGATGTTTGTTGTGTTCTAAAGTTAAAAAAGGCACTCATCAATGGAACATCAAGCGACATCATGATACATGTCATAAGGTCACCATACAATTATAGACAAGCATGTATTCATAAATTTACACCACGATTTAAAGTAGCATAATAGTAACGTAGTGTCCTTTATTCATTTCATTTTTTTTCAGGTCTAGATCGGACTAACCAACTGCAACAGCTCAAAGAGCAATATTCAGATAATACGCCTAATATATATTAATTCAAATATTATAACTGATAGACAACTTCACGCCAGCTATTCTGTTGCTTTGGAGATTGCTCAGTCACTGAGGTGTTTTAGTGGTGGACATTTCATAAAAAAATGTGAGGAAAGTTGCCAACTGAATTTGCCCTGAACAATATGATATTTTTAATAATATTGCATTATTCCCACGAACCATACAGAGAAGGATACATAAAATAGCAGAAATAACCGAAAAAAGACTATAAACCGAGGTCCATGAATTTATAGCCGTTTCTCTTGCATTGGATGAAAGCACTGACAACGTTGACACAGCACAATTGGTAATTTTCACTCGTGGAGTTACTAACAACCCCTCGATACAAGAATATATGCTTGAAGTCATTCCACTTAGGGAACATACAACAGGGACAGAATTATTTCAAGCATTTAAGATATGTGTAGAAGAAAAGAAACTTAATCTAAAAAAAATATTGTATCGCGATTTACAGATGATAATATACGTGCTATCCTGAGAGTGGCTACTTGTGATCTATCACTAGATTTTCATGGTAGGTACATGGCAAATAGAAGTGAATTGAAATATATTGCTCAACTATCCAGGCCTACCTAAAGTACCGTACACCAAAATAGCTGGATTCAAGTAGATGTACTATTCCTTATTGTACTCTGTAGCGAGTGAGTCCACCACTGACTCTGAACGAAGGTCAATGCCATCCCCTGTTCTACATTACGTCATGTGCATTGCGGGTCGTATGTTAAGACGTCATACTGACACCTCATTGAGTACATGTTTGCCGATGCCTTTTAACAAGCACGAGTGTCGCAGTGTTCAGTGTGGATTTTAAGTCCGTTTGGTTTATTTTTATTAGTGACAGACAAAAGATAATGGAATAGCTAATATCAATAATTAATTTATATTTACTGCCTACACGTCTTTAAGACGTTACCTATCTCAAGAAGGTTTTTAAACACGTTCACTTTAGAAACATTTATTTTATTGAATATTTCTAGCACTAAAAGTTGCTTTTAATGTAAGAGTCTCATTTGGTTTTGCTCTTGTGTGCAAAGTGATTATCACTGCACAAAGTTTTATTTTTTGACGTGCTGTAAAATGGAGCACCAATAATCGCTTTGATTTCACTTTCGCACAGAAAATGTTTAAGTGTTTATATTTTCAGTTAAGGTTTTTAAATCATCATGCTCTGAAAGATTATTTTCATTAAATATCCTAAACATTTTAGAAGCCGCTGCCTCAACAGAGGTGCTCTGCTATTTTTCAGACGAGCCTTAAAATTTGGGCCAGCCTAAATATTAACAGCTACAGAAATAACCTTCATTATCTCATTGGTGTATAATGATTAGGATTCGTCACTCCTATTTATAAAAAACCTGTTCGAACCTAATATATACTCTTAACTTTTTGCCTTAACTCTTCCATTAGATATAATAATAGTAATGATTTTCAGTTTTAATAATTACTTATACCAAATAACAAGTCATATCTAAAGATGAATGACTCACTATGTGTGTTAGAATTAAATAAATTCAGACAGGATTGAAACCCTGAAAGGAAGATAAAGTTACCGATTCCTTGCAAAGAAAATTTGATTTTAATCTCCAGTTTACAATGCAGATATATACTACTACGCAACATGGAGGGTTTGACTACTAAGTTAATTTTATTGATCTATAATACCTATCAGATAATATTACATCTTATGTTTAGGTGTCACTGCCCCTATAAATCATCACAAGTGCTGCGAACTTTCCGCCATGCACTGAAATTAGCTGTCAGGTTAGTGACAACAACCTTAATATCATATGATACAGCACGAATACGCACGTGACGAATACCCGAGAGGTCTAGGTGCTGACTGTAGAATTCAGAACTTCTAGCTGCTCTAGTTATGACATTCGCTTGTAGCTTTTACGAGTTTACAGAAATGAAGCAGTCGCTATCGTTTTCAACTCTATAACACAGAGAAGAATTTTCAGTTTCGTGTGGAAATGTGTTTGCGTGTAATTACACTTCTAGCAAAAACATATACAGAATGGAAGATACTGCTTCGCCCAGAATAACCTGTCTAATAGATGCAGATGTAAGAAATATAAAATACTAAGTTTCATTTCGGAGGTGTAATCATTTACTAAAAATGTTCGTTTTTTCGAAATGTAAATGGCAATGTTGAGCTGTTCTCGGACATGCCAACGACCTGTGTTGTACCCGACCAGGGTGTGCCTCCTGGTCAGCACTGCCTCAGTTGCATGCAAAACATCCGACCGGCGTGTGCTTTGAGGTAAACGAAGCACTCGCCCCATGCGTTTACCGTACCGCTGAAGCGCGCCACCGTCTCGGCAAATTGACATGAATCCAAATGTTATGCCTGAAAGGTGTGAATGTAAGTGAAATGGCATATTCGCTTAAGTAATAACGTAGATTCAGTTTTCTATAGTTCAGAAGAAAAATTAATCAGTCAAAACTACGTTTAGGGTTAAAACAATGCTGACATAAGAGAATACAGATTTTGCTAATAGTGGATATGGTTCATCATCATCATCATCATCATCATCATCATCATCATCATCATCATCATCATCATCATCATCATCATCATCATCATCATCATCATCATCACCACCACCATATTATTATTATTATTATTATTATTATTATTATTATTATTATTATTATTATTATTATTATTATTATTATTATTATTATTATTATTATTATTATTATTATTATTATTATTATTATTATTATTATTATTATTATTATTATTATTATTATCATCATCATTATCATTATCATTATCATTATTATCGTTATTATTATTATTATTATTATTATTATTATTATTATTATTATTATTATTATTATTATTATTATTATTATTATTATTATTATTATTATTATTATTATTATTGGTCCGATCAATTTCCTTGAAGTCGGAACGGGCCACAAGGCTTATACCGTGATGATGATGGTGATGATGATGATGATGATGATGATTAATATTATCATCATCGTCATGATCATCATTATTCTCTCAGTCACGTTATATGGTGTGCATTTTCATACATGAAATACCTTTCCTAGCACTGCAGCTGTAGTGTTCATCACAGCTTGCCACATACATACGTTCCGTGGTCACTTGAACGTGACTGAAAATTAACAGCTGTGATGGATTATGTGTATTGGTTGGAATATAAATGTGTTTCTCTGAAAAATATATAGAAATCATGTGTAGTAATGCTGGTGAACTGCAAACAGAATAACATATTGAAGTACAAAAGAATCCCATCAACTCGACCTAGTGTGTACTGAGTGTGTTTTGTTAACGAAATGTCTAGTTTTACGGAATAAGGGATCTGTTATGCACAACTCATAATACAATACTGCAAATCACATAAGTGCATGTTTGAGCACAATATAGAAAGGCAAAGAGTATAACATATTTTAAAATTGAATACTGTAAAAGTACACTTAAAATACTATGTACTTACATAGAATAGAGAAGAAACTCCTAGTCTCTTTGTGGTTTAGACAGACAGTCCCTTTTCTGGCTAAACCACAAATAAAGCGTCTCAGGCTCCCAAATTCACCAGCTTTCATACGCTTCCTTTCATTTAAACTATCAGTACACGCTCCTTTTCAAACACCGAGGCTCGATTTCGGATCTCAGTTTTTCCTCACCCTACTATTGTGCTTCGTCCAGCTCCTAATTCCATAGCAATTTTATTTAATTTAATTTCCATTCTCAAATTAACTTGTCTTCTCATTCGAAATTTTCACTGGCACAAAAAACTCAAGACAAAACACTAACAGCAACCCTGAAATCTTGGAAACCGCACTATAACCAGAAATATGTGACTGAAAGTTTAACTTACCACGTACGAAGGTATTTACTTTTTGGATGTGGTGAATGACCTTGCTGAGATCTGCCCGATGATGCAAGTTGATGAAGGTAGTAAAATCTCTGTTTTCTTCCTTGAAATAAACAAGATACTGCTGATAATGTGAGTGGGCACAGCAGGTAATCACGCGCGATCCGCGATGTTTATGTACTATACGGAAGTCCGAAAGATAACCTGACTATGGTCTTATAAATACAAAAGTGAACTCTATCATAAACCACTGCACAGTTCGTCACATCTAAGAAATACCTTTGCCCTGAGTAAAACAGTAGACTTTCAAACCTTTCGAACAGGTGTTTGTGCTATGTATCCACATTATCAGGGGCAAGCTTCTGATTATTACAGTCAAGTTTAACGATAAACATTAAACACTAAATATAAAAAATGGTCGTCGAGTTATCGGCATTCTACTGTAGTAACTATGGATGGAAACCTTGGATGTATTTATATTCCTTATCTGTATCTGTAATACGGGCCCAAATGACTTAGCTGCCGACGGACACTTAAACTCCATTCATCCATTCATCCATGTATATGTAATAACCTTGAATTCTGTGAAGCTAGCATAAGCATTTGAAAGTGCCTCGGGCATGTTTAAATCTTTATTTAATTTCAAACGCGCTATGTTTTTAATTATCTTGTTTGTAAATTAGATCATTAACTGGGCGTTAACGTTAACCTATTTTGGATTTCTATAAGCAGATATTTAACACTCCAATTAAGGTTATCATATTATAGTTCATAACAACACTATCACAACTAATATCCCTATAATTCTAAAAATGTTCAGCTTTTACAAATATCTGAATGTAATCTTGCAAAGACTTCTATAGAACTTATATCCTTATCGTTTGGTAAAAAATTATCCATTTTTCAGGGAAATGAGAACATGTGCCACTTTCAATTAAGTTGCTTTTTATAGGTGAAATAAATAAAACAAACCCAAACCCAGCACAAGTGGCAAGTGTTGTGCATAGTGATTATTTAACGCAAGGCATCTTTCAGAAAAACACAAAAATCCTCAATTTATGAATTGTTTACTACAGCATGATAGTAGGAGTATAATTTAAACATGAACACATAATTTCATTTGTTTCAGAGATAATAACGTTCTTGTTATGCATTTAATCTTCCTTCCCTCCATCCCTTCCTTCATCCCTTCCTTCCTTCATCCCTCCCTCCATTCATCCCTCCCTCCATTCATCCCTTCCTTCCTCCTTCCCTCCCTCCTTCCTTCCTTCCTCTCTTTCTTTCTTTCTTTCTTTCCTTCTTTCTTTCCTTCTTTCCTTCTTTCCTTCCTTCCTTCCTTCCTTCCTTCCTTCCTTCCCTTCCCTTCCTTTCCTTCCTTCCTTCCTTCCTTCCCTTTCTTTCCTTCCTTTCCTTCCTTTCCTTCCTTTCCTTCCTTCCTTTCCTTCCTTCCTTCCTTCATTCCTTCCTTCCTTCCTTCCTTCCTTCATTCCTTCCTTCCTTCCTTTCCTTCCTTTCCTTCCTTTCCTTCCTTTCCTTCCTTTCCTTCCTTCCTTCCTTCCCTTTCTTTCCTTCCTTTCCTTCCTTTCCTTCCTTCCTTTCCTTCATTCCTTCCTTCATTCCTTCCTTCCTTCATTCCTTCCTTCCTTCCTTTCCTTCCTTTCCTTCCATTCCTTCCTTTCCTTCCTTCATTCCTTCATTCCTTCCTTCCTTCCTTCCTTCCTTCCTTCCCTTTCTTTCCTTTCCTTCCTTTCCTTCCTTTCCTTCTTTCCTTCCTTCCTTCCTTCCTTCATTCCTTCCTTCCTTCCTTCCTTCCTTCCTTCCTTCCTTCCCTTCCCTTCCTTTCCTTCCTTCCTTCCTTCCTTCCCTTTCTTTCCTTCCCTCCCTTTCTTTCCTTCCTTTCCTTCCTTTCCTTCCTTTCCTTCCTTTCCTTCCTTCCTTTCCTTCCTTCCCTTCCTTTCCTTCCTTTCCTTCCTTCCTTTCCTTCCTTTCCTTCCTTCCTTCCCTTTCTTTCCTTCCTTCCTTCCTTTCCTTCCTTTCCTTTCTTCCTTCCTTCCCTTCCTTCCATTCCTTCCTTCCTTCCCTTCCCTTCCCTTCCTTTCCTTCCTTCCCTTCCTTCCTTTCCTTCCTTCCTTCCTTCCCTTTCTTTCCTTCCTTCCCTTTCTTTCCTTCCTTTCCTTCCTTCCTTTCCTTCCTTTCCTTCCTTTCCTTCCTTCCCTTCCTTCCCTTCCTTTCCTTCCTTCCTTCCCTTTCTTTCCTTCCTTCTCTTCCTTCCCTTTCTTTCCTTCCTTTCCTTCCTTTCCTTCCTTCCTTCCTTTCCTTCCTTCCCTTCCTTCCCTTTCCTTCCTTCCCTTTCCTTCCTTCCTTCCTTCCCTTTCTTTCCTTCCTTCCCTTTCTTTCCTTCCTTCCCTTTCTTTCCTTCCTTTCCTTCCTTTCTTGCCTTCCTTCCTTCCCTTCCCTTCCTTTCCTTCCTTCCTTCCTTCCTTCCTTCCTTCCCTTTCTTTCCTTCCTTTCCTTCCTTTCCTTCCTTTCCTTCCTTCCTTTCCTTCCTTCCCTTCCTTTCCTTCCTTTCCTTCCTTTCCTTCCTTTCCTTCCTTCCTTTCCTTCCTTTCCTTCCTTTCCTTTCTTTCCTTTCTTTCCTTTCTTTCCTTTCTTTCCTTTCTTTCTTTCCTTCCTTTCTTTCTTTCCTTCTTTCCTTCTTTCCTACTTTCCTTCTTTCCTTCTTTCCTTCTTTCTTTACCTGTTTACCCTCCCCATATGTAGGACTTATGGTCAAGTGCCTAGGCTCAAAAGCCTGTCGGGGAGCACAGGAGCACAGTGAAGACCTGGAAGCTTTTGGTCAGCCAAGAACCGGGTATGATATTGAGGAAGAGGATGATATGAAATGCAGACGTAATAGATGATTGGAAAGGTGACAATGGATCAATTGGTGGAATGATTGGCGGGGGATAGGAGAACCCGGAGAAAACCCGCCCTGACGCCGCTTCGTCCACCACGAATACCACATGCGGATCCCTGGAATCGAACCCGGGCCGCCTAGGTGGCAGGCGAACGCTCTAACCGCTCGGCCACGGCGCCGCCACTCAACTTAATTATGTTAGTTAAAATGAACCACATATCAGGCATTTCTTATATCCTGGTAAGGATTTTATGTTGCCTTTAACAGACCACTATAACGAAACTCACACTGAAATTGCTTAAAATTCAAAAGAAGCTCTCATGCTAGTAAAGAATAAGCCCTTTTTAGTTTCAAGCTTTTCGATTTTATGAATTTCAGGCTAAGATCATATTTACTTAAAATTAATTAGAAACACGCAAAACTTCAAAAATGGTTATATGAGCCTCTTGAGTAATAGTACATTAAATTTTTCGGAAAATTAGAAGTCAATAGGTCAAACATTTTGATACCTGGAGCATTTTAAGTCATGGAAGATACTGTAAAATAAATTTGAGAAAGATGGACATTTAAAATTGTAATGTGCATTAGAGCTCAACAGTGTTTCAATTTTCTTTTTTTTTTTTTTTTTTCTTTTTTTTTTAAATTAACGTCCTCCAACATTGCGTCATTTCGGACGATGAATGAAATGGGTGAAATGGTGCTCAAATGAGTCCGAGGTCCATAGAGCTTTAAGTTACCCGATACTCGTCTTCTCAGGATAAAGGAAAACTTCGGAAAAAACCTTACCCGGATAACTTACCCTAAGCGAGATTCGAACTCGCGACCTCTTGAACGTGAAGCAGACACGCTAACCATCACGCTATAGAGGCGGGCACAGTGTTTCAAGGCCACACTAACAATATATACAGGATGTAAGGGAAGTGATTACATTAATTTAAGCCTGTGATAGATCTCGGTATTTGGAACACATTTTGTATCTTACGTTTTTGTCTCTACGGAGATATTTTAGTTTTATTGCAAACAAGCTGGCAACACTGCAGGTTTCACTTTCACTTAATTCTCCAGTAACGCATACTCTAACCTAAACTCACAATATAAGAATATTGTTTATCATTTCCTTCAACATCAAACTTATATCCGTACTGCTAGAATTTAATAAACCAAACCATCTCTCTGATTTATAAACACAAAGTGTACCAAATGATATTGTTAAGGTGACAGCAAACGAATAAGCAATGAACCAAATGGTTCACCCACTTCACAGGTATTGTTCAAAATGTCCACCATTTGCGCATCTTTTTAACAAATTACGTCGCACTCTTAACAAAAACACCTTCATTGTTGCGTATTTCTTCCGCAGCCAGATAAATGCATTCTCTCAAAGATTCGTGGGCAGTAGTTGCTGTTTTTCAAGTCTCCCCAGAAGAAAAAATCTGATGTGTTGCACTCACATGACTTTCTCTACTCTTGTACTAATCATTCTTATAAACTCTTATTCCTATATCTTCGTGTTAGTTGAGATAAACATTCGTACAAATTATCTTATTGTTTATTTCCTTGTAGCTACAAGGGGAATATTAGAATACAGTAGGCTTTGAGCGATAGTCTAATATTTCAAAGCTTTGAGATCCCGTTCTCTTTGCACACTTAACATATAAAAACTGAACAACGATGTTCCATTTCACGAAAGTTATGTTTTCCGATACTCACACACATGACAAGGAATATCTCCGAAACGGTTCAACCTACAAGAAAATTTATTGGGACATAAATTGTGTATTTTAGCAAGATCCTCTTTTTGCATAGTATGATTTGCTCTATCTCTAACGGTTTACCAGTTATGCAAAAGTCCTCCAGAGTAAATGTGACTACAGGAGCTATAGCCAGAAACTTCAAGATATACATTTCACTTGTCATAAAAATATCTCAAACATATGACATTTTAATCAAAATCGTTAGAGCCATTTTCAAGAAAATCAAAATTTTCCATCCAAAGGATAGTTTAGGATGGGGCTATTTTCTTCAAAATCTTCGTGTCGCATCCTTGAAAGACATGAAACTTACGAGTAAATACCAACTTTGGTTTTTAAGCTACTTTTCGCTTTTGAGTTATGCTGTCCACAGACACACAGACTGACACACACACTCACACAAAAACGCGCGCGCGCGCGCGCGCGAACCTTTTTCTAAAAATGTGTTTTTTTTTTTTTTTATTCAGGGGGTCTCAAAACATATTTCCGGTGAAATTTCGACATCGAAGTTTTGGGTGGAATACATTACTTCTCCTGCTTACCAGTAGAGAAGGTAAAAATCCATAGGAGTTATACCGGGTGGAAGGGAAGTCATTACATTAATTTAAACTAGTGGTACATCTCGGTATTTGGAGCACATTTTGTATCTTACGTTTTTGTGTCTGGCCATTTCCTACGGAGATTATTTTGTCGAAAACAAGCTAGCAACACTACCAATTGTGTGTGTGTCACTTTCGCTGGTTCAGCTCATAAACAAACACTGCTACCACGCGTCTCCTTCTATGTTTACTTTACGAACGTACACCAATCACAACCGTTATCTGTCAAAACATAGGCAAAAGTGAAAGTGGTCGACCTGTTTACATTCGGAAACCAGGTCAAGTCCCTGACAACCTCAATGCAACGTTGTCGAAAAAGTCATTTGGAGTATTCCTTCGTCTTTTAGGTGATTAATTATTTCGAAACCCTGTATGATGTCCTATAATTACTACCGAAGCTATGGCAGAAATAAGTTACTCTACCTATCTTACAAGTAACAAACTGTTATCTTCGTACATTCTTGTGGAATTACGCATCTAATTTGGAACAAAAACCACTCATTTTTTCGAAATCGGCTGATCAAAGAATAAAATGCCATAAGACTGTTTTGTTTGTAATGCTTCTATGAAGCACATATTAGAAGGAATGTAATGACTTACCTTCCACCCTGTATACATTAAATCAAAAGTGCCAATTGAAAGTATGGAGTATAAATTCCTACACTAGAAAGCAAAAGAAATTAATTCTTGCATTGTTTCCAGATTTTCAGCAAATTTAACAGCTGCGTTTTCTTGCAACGACAAAGACAACTTCCTTTGCTCATCTGCGTTCTATTGCTCAAAAAGTATTAACATTTAAATTATGTTAAGCACACAGGATACGGATTACAGCTATTGTAAGCGGTTCAATTGCGTCTGAGATTCAGCAATGTCTATCTCTGAAGTTGGAGATTCCTCCACATGTCCATAGTCTGGTGTGTGAGCGTGAGATTATGCGTGTCTTGGTTGTTTAATATACGATTAGCCTATATCTGCTGAACTGATTCCTGAGCATATATAACATTCCAAGCTAAAGATATACTAGGTATCTGAATTTCCGAGAGCTCTCTTTTGCTGTTTGTATTGTACATTAATGATGTTGCAAATGTTACGTATGCTTAATCATGTTAATATGCTGATGATGTAACAAAGAGCTTTTAGAACAAGGCTATTCTTACATCAGAACTGCAAATGAATTAAGCTGTAAACTTAGGAACTCAATTCTTCAAAAACTATACGTCCATGCTAAAACAGTGAATTTATAGTTTACAATTTCAAAAGCATCAACTTTGAAACTCACTTACTTTTAGATAATGATATAATTTTACCCGAAGTGAAGGCACCTAACCTTTTTGGCCTTACTGTTGATAGTAAACTATTATGGAATAACCACATTAGAAAAATTAAAAAATATATATGCCGTGAATCTCGGGTAATTCGAAACTGTCGGTAATTCGAATATTTTTCTTTGTAGTTGGAATTTTGTATTAAAGCAATGTAAAAGTCACATATCACATGTAATTGGAATTTCATTTTCCTTAATTGGAAGTTTATGTTCAGAAATATCAGTCGAAAATTAATCTACACGCGGAAATTTAATATGTTAACTTCGTCCATGTGTTTCTGCAAAAGGGTTCATCACTCCAAAGTTCTTTGTTTTGTCAGAATGCTGTTTGGAGGGGGGGGGATATAATAGCTTTCCTAGCTGCCAGCCATGAGCTTCTATACCTGCTCCCACATATTCTTGTTTAAAACACTGCGCCTTTAGTTGTGCTTTCGCTTGCTACTGTTCAGTGTTGGAAATCAATGTCACTATGTCTCTTAGTAAATCACGTGTCCACGTGTCCACATTTTGTGAAAAAAGTCGCCGTCATTTGAGCAGTTGAAAAAGGTTTGAAGAAAAAATGTGAAATGCTGGAAGATTACCGGATACCACCTAATACTTTGTCATCTTATCCGAAGAATAAGCAGAACATTTTAACTAGTGCCTCTAGTGTAAATGTGCGACCGATGTAGGCCTACAGTATTGGTATTATTTCGAGTTGTACTACTTTAGTGCATTATCCTTAATGTAAAAATAAATAGAGTTTGTTCAAATATAGTTTCTTTTCTTTATAGTCTTAATTGGAATTGCATATATGTACGTTCTCTACCTTTCGTCCTGTGTAATATATGTAGTAGTGCTCTAATAGCTGAAACTGCTAAGATAGTGTATTTTGCTTTAATCCACTCAACTGTCACATAGGGAATTGAAATGTGAGGATCAACCTCTAAAGTTAATTAAATAGAATTTTGATACTAAGGAAACCAGATCTAAGTTACACAGCAAAATTTCCCATGAAAAGCTCATGTATGGAGGTACTAAAAATTGTCAGTTTTAAATCTTCCTAGCGTTTTTATACTGATGTCCATTATGCAGCAATTAATTTTCTCTAAATTCATCAACCCACAATCATAACAAAAGGGAGCTGATTACTCAAGTAGGTACGTAAAGATTACATGGAAAAGGAAGTTGTATTGTACCGGTAGTAAATTATATAATAAACTACCAATCAACTTTAGAATAGCCCCTCATTAAACAAATTTAAATGCAGATTAACTAAATACTTGATAAATAAAGCATACTAAGCATTCATGAATTTTTAAATGGCAGTAGTATCTCAACTGGTATATGATAGCTATGGGTAGTTGGTATTAAAAAGTTATTCACTTTGTATGTGTGATTGTGAATGCCTATATAGTTATGTGTGTTTGTGTGTGTGTGTGTGTGTGTGTGTGTGTGTGTGTGTGTGTGTGTGTGTGTGTGTGTGTCAGTAGATTGTGCAGAATATAAAGGATTAAGCTGAAATTAGGTTTATTATGTATCATTGTATTTACGAGTTCCATATCATGCATGTGATGTAACAGACAAGAAAATAAATTAAACTGCACTGAACTATATTTCACAATGATGCTCTATTAATACAGGAGTATGCTAGTAACTTATGTGTTGCAAGGTTAATTACAAAGAACTCTCAACCTTACCTCAAACGACCGACCGTTTCTATACTGCGTTATTCGGGATTCAAAATGCCATGTCTTGCAGCTACCTTAAATACGACACTTGTTTTACGAAATAAAACTTGAGTACAGCATGTCAATCGAGAGCAGTAGTTGGAAATTTGATATTTTAAAACTTCCTATTTTTTAACTACCGGGAGAGTAAAAACAAAACTTCGAACCGGCTGCGCGGTGTTTTGCCTGTCCGCGTCTTCGGCGCTAATTTCCTTCTGCCACTATCTTAGAAAGGCGCGGATGAAACCACACATTTTTAAAACTACTTTTAAAGGCTTTACTTACCAAATTTATGAAGAGATCGTTATTGGAGCTATGAGAAACCTAATATATTAATGAAATACCCCTTCATGACGAAAACATTGGTGTGTGGTGTGCCATTAGCGGAGAAAGAATAATAGGGCCAATTTTTTTCAACAAGGCTCTACAACAGCTCATACGGCTATCTTTCGATGGGAACAATTGAAAGTGTGTTACAGGATAGAATTATTAGTGGAGATTTGTGGCGCCCTCGGTCCCGGAATTAATCCCCTGCATTAGGGCGTTAGGGTAGCTTAAAACATAAGGAGTACAAGACAAACCCACACACACACACACACTGGAAGAACTAAAACAACATATCCGCCAGGATATTGCCAGAACTCCTCATGGTGAACTACGGCGAGTGATGGATAATCTCCTAAAAAGATTCCTAAAGAATGTATGGACAACGACGGTGGCCAGTTGCAGCATCTCCATTCATAAATTTGGTAAGTAAAGCCTTTAAAACTAGGTTGTTTTAAAAGTGTTATATGGTTTCATCCGCGCCTTTCTATGACAACAGCAGACGTCAACTAGCACCGAGTACGCGGACAGGCAAAACACTCCGCAGGCGGTTCGGAACTGTTTTACTCTCGGTGTATTCAGGACAAGTGTAAGTAGACATACAAACAAGCACATGCAGACTTGAAACAATCTCTCTCTCTCTCTCTCGCTCTCTCGTTTAGGTAAAAATGCGTGTTTTATGCTCAATTGAATCTGATTTTAAAAACCTAATTGCCACGGTCGGGATTTGAACTGCGTAACTTCGGCTTTCTATATTGGCATTCTAACACCGAGGCTTCTGTGACAAGTGTTCTGTATAACCCCTGTTAAATTACTCGTCTTATTCATACATCCCTAGGAAATCATCTTCAAGGAGATCACATTGGCCAATTGGAAATTCCCAACACCTTTAATCTTCGGACTTATATCTGCTGATGACCTAGTAGTTGAACGCCCTTAAACCGAAACTAATTCATAGCATTGTCACGCCTAATCGTTCATACGTACTGTTTGTATACAGACTAAAATTTTATTGTCAATGTCACAACCGTACTAGAATCACAAATCTTCGGCATTTCGTGCCGATGCTCTACAGCAGCTGAACGTTCAATAAGAGACACTCGTATTCATCTCAGCTGCCACGGTAGCTGTGTTGACATGAAAAACCAAACCGGTTTAAATCCCGGATTTCTATGACTGGAACTATGGTTTACGGTAACGGCGCTCAGTTTCCAACGTTACGTAGATTGTGCATAGCAAACCGCGTGCATAAAGAAAATTATTATTTCCATAAAGGAGGAGTAAAAAGCGCAAATATCACATTAAAGTATGATTTGCAATTTTCAAGTAGTAATTAAAATGCAGCACATATTTAAATGATTTAAGTCGTAGGCTCAATTTATCGCGTTAGTACATTAAACTTAGATTAGGTTAAAAATCGTGTAAACCTTTTTATCAGACAGAGAATTTTACGCGAACGATATGGGGGTCAAATCCTTTGTATTGAGGAGCTAACAGGAATATTTTATGTCTATGTAATTTTTTATCTTTTAAGCTTTCAGTGGGATAATTTGCCTGGCACTGAGATTCTTTAGTATAAATGCGATGGTATTTATGCTGTATCTAAGATTTCGTTACCTATTTTGTTTATTTCTGAAATGTACTTTATAAAACCCCATTCCACAAATTAAGAGCAAGAACAAGGCCCATACACTGGGCACAAATATCCCTGCAGTTATATATCCTTCATTCTTAAACATTGTGCGTTATCATCTTACTTGGCATAGAGACAAGAAATTCCAGTTTCTTTTTTATCTAAATTTACAAAATTTTTGTTAGTGTCTACCAGAAATCACAAGATCGTCTGTTTATTTTAGTTTAACTCCCTCTTAAATGTTAGGTAATCTAGCTTCTTTAGGTTTGGAGAAACTAGTTCTTTTACAACATACAATCGTATTTGTACAAATCCCTTCCACTTAACGATGAACCAATGATTGCAGGCAGGAATTTTCTTGACGCCGGTCTCACTTGTACTCATAATTCCTGTTTGATTTTAAAAAATCTAGAGGTTACTGTATGCATTGAAATTATAAGTAATAATTCTCTATCTAGCGCATACAAGTTGCTATTAGCCTCGTCCTTTTCTACCTTCGCGCTGTTGCCAGATTCCTAATAGCACGTTATAAATATTCAGTTGTTATAAATTTCAGGTTTGAACACATTATCCTACGCAGAATATTTTTCTCTATCAGGTTATATCATCTTTAGAGTCATCATACATTTCTATAGGCCCATATTTCTTCAGAAAACGTTTTTTTTTTCAATAGAAGTCCGATATGTGCAGTTTCTATACTCATCACGCACTAACAAACAAACTGCTAGAATGCGTCTATATTTTATTCTTAGGTAGAGTAAACTATAGTGCTACTACCTGCCTACTTTGAATTCTCTATGTTTATTCAGTTAAGTGTTATAATTTTTTAAATTAAATGTATTCAGAAAATTCTACGTCTGTGCACTGCAAAAGTTACGCAGTGTGAAACTTCTTTGTTATTGAGTTTGCATCAGGGAACCAGCGAGAACAAATGTTGAGGAGGGTTGGAGAAAGTTTTTAAAATAAACCAAAAGGTCGTAACCTCTTTCTTTTATCCAGTAGGGCAAACAAAAGGTATCCATCTATTCAGCGTATTCTCGCGCCAGGCCTGACTCAGAAGATAGTATAAGGAGCAGCACTAGCATTGGCTCGAAAGCAGTCGTGTGTGTAACTGTGTGGAATCTATGAGCTGTTATTGCGTTATTTGTTTAATATTTTCGTAAATATTTGTAGTTATGGAGGGGGAAGCTAGGAAGAGACGATATATTGGTAAATTAAGAAGAAAGGAACACCAAATAATTATGAATGCGTTAGATTATTACCTTTTCTACTGGTAAGTAGGGGAAGTATTGTATTCCACCCAAAAATTTGATATCGAGATTTCACCGGAAATATATGCTTTGAGACCCCCTGAATCCAAAAAAAAAGTTAGTTATAGAAAAAGGTCCGTGTGTGTGCCTGTGGACAGCATAACTCAAAAACGAAAAGTCGGTTAAAAACCAAAGATGGTATTTAAGTTTAATGTCTTTCAAGGATGCGACACGAAGATTTTGAAGAAAACAGCTCCACCCTAAACTACCCTTTACATGGAACATATTTCGAAAATTTTGATCTTCTTGAAACTGGCTCTAACGATTTTGATTAAAATGTCATATGTTTGAGATATTTTGTTGAAAAATTAAATATATATCTTGAATTTTGTGGTATAGCCCCTGTAGTGATATTTACTCTGGACGACTTTTGCATAACTGTTAAACCGTTAGAGATAGACCAAATCATACTATACAAAAAATGTAGATCTTGATAAAATACACAATTTAAGTCTCAATAAATTTTCTTGTAGGGTGAACAATTTCGGAGATATTCCTTGTTATGTGTGTGAGTTTCGGAAAATTTAAAAACCTTCGTGAAACGGAACATCGTTGTTCATTTTTTATATGTTAAGTGTGCAAAGAGAACGGAATCTCAAAGCTTTAAAACATTTGACTATCGCACAAAGCCTACTGTACTCTAGTATTCCCCTTGCACCAACAAGGAAATAAGCAATTTGTATAAATGTGTATCTCAACTAACAAGAAGAAGATAAGAAATAAGAGTTTGTAAGAATGATTAGTACAAGAGTAGAGAAAGTCATGTGAGTGCAACAAATCAGATTTTTTCAAGTAAAATGCGTGTAAGTAAGGCAGTAAAAGAAACATCTAAAGCTATCGGGTGTTCAGAAGCAGTAGTGTATAGGATTAGAAAGGAAGTAATAAAAGGGCCTCTAAGAACGCCATCGAAAAAGAAAGCAAACAGGGCGGGAAAATAACAAAATGCTAGGTTAACGCAATATGATGGAATAGTACAAAGTGGAGTGCGGCGAATTGTTCATTCTTTACAGTTTGCAAATATTCCACCCACGGTGAATATAATTTTGTCACGGGTGAGTGGTGAGACCCTATCAAATTTCTCAAGGGCCATTCTTAGTCGGTTCTTACATGATTTGGGGTTCGAATATGAAAGAAAGGGCAACAAGTACATATTAATAGAAAGAGATGATATCATCAGATGGCGACATATATATCTAAAAGACATAAAAAGGTTTAGGGACCAGGGGAAAATCAATTGTTTATACAGACAAGCCATTTGTAAATTTAGGCCATACAGTGACAAAGGCGTTGAGGGATACCAAAGTTAAGTGTCCGTCAAGCAGCAATTGAAGGACTAAGTAGAGGACTCCGGCCACCTCGGGGTCGCGCGCGGAGAAAGATTCGCAACTAGTACAAGTTGCAACACTGCGCTCCATTTAACGTGTGCTGTCTTCTAAGGGTGGGATGCGCTATAGTCATGTGCTTCCCTTGCTGTTCAGAGGACATGGCAGCCATGGGTTCACCTTGCAGCCCTGAAAAGCAATATTCAGCAACATTAACGGGTAAACATTGCAAATTCAACTTCAATGCACCTGCATAAAATGCGTTCTTATTGTGTTTCTATTAAGTTATGCACTAGAACTGAAAAAGATTCCAGTGTTGGGTGCTAGGCTTACAGACGTAAGCTTAATCAGTGAGACGAAGTTCGTGTGTTCGCTATAGTGGAACTATCTAAGGCGTGTTCGTTCAAGTCAACAGTGCTCGGCTAACATTAGTTCGAATCCCATTTAACGTTCCTTTTTTATTTCCATTTGACATTTTTCTTTCTAATCGAGAACATCGTTTATATAACCTGTGTGAATTATAAAATTACACAAGCTAATGGAATATATTTCTAATAAAGTTTCTCCTTTAGGTATTTTTATTCCGCACGCCGTTTTACGAATGTTGGAGTACGATCGCAATTTTACAGCTGAATGCTTTTCAATATATTGATTGCAATTACTGAAAATAAAGCAGGGAACACGTCTACCTCAATTGTCAATCATTTCTCCCGAAATTAATATTCCCTTTAAATATTCGCATTCAAAAGTATCTATAAATTTCGTAGAGATTACCATGTTAAAATATATAAGCGTTTAATAGTGTAAAACACGGTTTTAATGGTTATAAAACTGCATTGTTACACGATCTGGATGCCAATGAGCAATGTAATTAGTGATTTATTAAACGGAATAAAATACAGCTGTAGATACTTCAGCGGGAAGCAACGTTTGCACCTAGCAAGGTTCTATGTTGTTTATTTCCAAGCGCTACACAATGTTGCGATGTCTCCATTCACTCAACTCTATTTCAAGTAATGTGCCCTCATCCGATTCTCCATTCCGGATAAAGAGCTGTATAAAATTAAACACATTTGTCAATTTCGTACTTCAGAAAATAAACATGTGAAAGGCGGGGATCGAACCCCCGGTAGTTAGTAGCTCTGTATTCCACACTCAGTGACTTAGCGGTCGCGGTATTCTTCACTTAAACATTCGCGCTGTGTCACATAACATTAAGCTTACTGTCACTAACATGACAGCTAATTTCAATGGAAGGCGGAAGTTCACAGCACCTTTAGAAATGGTTTAAAATTTACTCTTTTTTCTTGATATTCGTTTCCATTTATTTAGAGGAATAAGAAAAGAGAATATTTCTATAACAAGCACGAGTATCGCAGTATTCGGTGTTGAGTTTCAGTTTCATTGTTTTCATTAACGTCAGACAAATAAAGATAAAACGATATAATAATAACTGCACGTTCCCGTTGATAGAAGTATTCTTAATCAGACATGAGGAGGATTGAATACTGAATACGTGAAAATTTACGGGCGGCAGCGTTGTTATAGGCGTAAGATGTGATATCAGCTAATAGGTATTATAGTTCAATAAAATTAACTTACTGTGTGTGTGTGTGCGTGTGCGTGCGTGCGTGCGTGTGTGTGTGTGTGTGTGTGTGTGTGTGTGTGTGTGTGTGTGTGTGTGTAACAGAGGGGGGACACCTCTCAGACTACAACCCCGGGGGAAAAGGATGAAGCGAAGTAAGACCGGAAGGCACGTCGGAAAGCGGAACCAGCGAAGCCACAAGAGATGAACAGAAGTCCCTAAGAGTTCCAGATAGCGACGACCGGTGCACACACGAAGCCTACCATCCACCCAGGGAAAGGGCGACAAGGAGACCGGGCAGCGACTTCCAAGGAGGGCCAGGGAGAGAGTTTCCAATGAACAAGCAACTATGTTGTTAAGTACCGGAACCAGCCGCACTACCAACCGAACCTGAAAGATGACAATGAAAGGAAATGAGAAACGAAGGGAAGGGAATGGAAGCCGTGGTAAAGAGATGAAAGCATGGGGAATTCACGGAAAGTCCATGTCAGAGTTCGCGGCCACGGGGATCGAACTTGCGACCTCCGAATGCGGCCATAGACGTTACCGCCTGAACCATCCTGCTTGATATATTAACCTAGTAGTCAAACCCTCCACCTTGCGTAGCAGTAGATGTCTGTTTTGTAAATTGAAAATTAAAATCAAATCTTGTTTGCAAGGAATCAGTGACTTTATTTTCCTTTCAGGATTTCAATCTGTCTGAATTTATTTATTTATTTATTTATTTAATTGGAACACTCATAATGAGACAGTCATCTTTAGATATGAGTTGTTATTTCGTATATGTTACAAAAAACAGAAAATCGTTAGTATTTTAATATCTAATGGGAGAGTTAAAGCAAAAAATTAGGAGTAGGTATATATTAGTTCCGAACAGTGTTTTGTAAATGAGAATGGTGAATCATGATCACATTGGTGTAAACCAATGAGATAATTAAGGTCATTTCTGTACCTGTTAATATTTAGGCTGGCCTACTCTTATAAAGTTCGTTTGAAAAATAGCAGAGCACCTTTGTTAAGACAATGTCTTCTAACATGAAAATAATATTTCAGAGCGTGGCGATTTAGAAACCTTAACTGAAAATTTGAAACAATTTAACATTTTCTGTGTAAATGAAATCAAAGTGATTATGGGTGCTCTTGTTTAGAGGACGTTAAAAAATGAAAAATTGCACTGTGATAATCACTTTGTTTGCACAGAAGACCAAAAAGAAAATTGAGATACATTAAAATCACCTTTAAGTGCCAGAAATATTAAGTAAAATGGGTGTTTCAAAAGTGTTGCTTATCAAAAGCGTTCTTGAAGATAGGTAACGTCTTAAGGACGTTCCTCTTCTTGAAGACAGGCGTATATTCTAAGTAGGTAATAAATATAAATTAATTATTGATAGTAGCGATTTCATTATCATTTGTCTCTCATCAATAACAATAAACTAAACGAACTTAAACTCCACACTGAACACTGTGATACTCGTGCACGTTCCTCTAAATAAATGCAAACACATTATCGTACCATCTGTTCAAGTGGTGACTCTTCGCGCAGGTCTCACTGAAGTTGGGTGAAAGGTAGTACCAAGAATGGTAACCGGGTTCCCCGCGCAAGTCAGGCGCGGCATCACTGCTCTACGGGAAATCCTCGCTGCCGCTGGTTCAGATGATGCTATTACATTATCCCTTGAAGAAAACATTTTAATAGTAGAAAGTTTCTCTTGTAACAGTTTTCTCAGTAGCAGTTGCAGCGCGAAATGAGCTCCTGGTGGCTTCATCGATAAATTTGCGTATACATCTAGCGTTTCGAGTGAACTAAACTGAAGTTCAAAGTGATCGTACAGAGAAACGTTTCCAGACAAGTACAGCTATCCTTATACAGAATATTTCAAAGCATATGTCAGCGGGTCTGAACTAAGGACCTTGCTGGTTGACGGGAACATTAGAATACGTCACCGAGCTCATAAAGTATTTACTGCGCCGATAGTTATGCTTATTTCATCATTTCATATTACATGCTGCCATTTGAACATAATAGAAGTCAAATTTATTTTCTAGATGCCTATGGGCACTAAAAAGCAGCTGATAAATAGTTATACATAAGGTGTTCCTAAAGGGACAGTCGAAATTCAAACTGTTATATTAGGTGACGCAGTTATTCTTGAGATCATACTTTACGTATGCAGGGATGTTGATAATAGAACAAAAGTTAAATGCTACCTACTATAGTAGGATTATAATAGTAACTACGCATTCTATGGAATAGGCATCTTTTGTGGCTGCATTTGATTAGATTTATTTTTATTAGTAATATTTAATGTCGAAATAGTGTGTTTGCTCGATCCGTGTTGACTATGCTCAGTTTTATTAGTGGTGTTTGGTGGCCAACTTACAGCAGGAAGGTATCTTTCCCAAGTTGGCACTGAAGCCACGTTTGATGCTGCATGTTGTGGTGGCTGTCAGAAGTAGTCCCACGTTATGTTGATGGCAGCTGTCCGCTATCTCTATTCACCTGTTTGTGTTGATATAGCTCCTCTCTGGGTCTCTTTTTGTCTTAGCCAGCTATATTTTCATGGTCGTGGGATTTAGGAAAGCCGTGGATTCAGATACTCTTGGCAATGAAATAACATTGATCACAAAGTCGTCTGGCGGACTGAAAAATAATGCACATTATCGCTTCATTCACTTTTATCCAAGATCTTGTAACTACGAGTACATATTTCACTGGAAATCGTAACTAACAAAAGCTGTTTTACTAACGTTGTCTGAACCATATCGACTTCTTTCCTGCGCACCTTCTTACACTCTATTTCTTCTTCAAAATTAGGTGACGGAATATTATGGAACTCTACATTAGAAAAGCACAATATTTGCGATGATTAATCATACTTAACTGACCAAGTTTCCCAACGAACTTTCACACATGAACTACTTTTTTTACTGCTCCATTTATATGCAGTTTTTAACATACCAGTGTCCTTTAACCTCTTGGAAAAATTTCTTTACAACGACGGTGGTTTTGAACTTCGGCTTTCTACTGCTTTGTTGTTTTTTAAAAATTTATTACATTAATAAATTCACACATGTGCGGTGCTGTGGCCGAGCGGTTAGACCGTTCGTCTATCACCTAGGTGGCCCGGGTTCAATCCCAGGGACCGGCGGGTGGTATTCGTGGTGAAAGAAACGGCGTCTGGGCGGGCTTTCTCCCGGTTCTCCAGTTTCCCCCGTCGCTCATTCCATCAATTGCTCCATCAGCACCTTTCCATTTCGCCTGCATTTCATCTTCTTTCTCACTATCACACCTGGTGCTTGGCTAACCACCTGCTTCCAGGTCTTCACTCTGTTCGGTCCATAGGTTTCTGTGTTCTCCAACAGGCATCTGACCCAAGGCACTGGCTTGTAAGTCATAGGCGGTGTAAATCCTCCATAAGAGGAGGATAATCAGATGAAGAAGAAATACACATTCATACTTACAGACTCTAGGAAGGATGAGGAATAATCCTAGTATAAGGAAACCTCCCACCCTGCCAACCGGGAATCGAACCCGGGACCCTTTGCACAGTAGGTAGGTGCTCTACCGACTGAGCTACGGGGTCAGTCAACATTAATTATTTGTTCTGTTAGCGACGATACACTTAAGAATGCAGTTTGATATAATATGGTATGATATGATATATTATATCATACCATATCCTATTATATCCTATTATATTATATTATATTATATTATATAGAACTTTTTCTGTAGACAGTGTTTCCTAATTGGAGGAAAGTTTCGCGTCTCTGATCGCGCTCTTATCCTATGTACTTTATTTTATCTCACCTTGATTACCGTGCGCAGTGAGATCGTGAGGCCAACCCTCGCCGGCCACGCTCTTTGACTTGGGGTTTTCGTTAGTTTCCCCGTGTCACTTAGCAATTACATCCTCATACAGTCCGTCAAGGTGACTCAGTTGGTTAGGCGCTAGCCTATTCATTCTAAGGTCGCTATTTCAAACCCGGCCCAGACTGATGGCTTTCAAGTGTGTTTAAAAGCGACAGCCCCGTGTTGTCCTGACATGACGAAATTCCGGCACACCGGCGGCGCTGTTATCATCCCGGCAATTGACAGCGTCGTTAGCAAATATAGCAATAGAACATTTTCACTCTATACTGGCTTTCCTATCCACATTTCCCGTTTGCATCATTCTCTTCTCATCCATTTCAGGATTATAGGACCAGGGCGACGGTGTTCGGCGGGTTGTGGCTGGGCGGTGGCTATGTTGAGGACACAGAGTAGCTGAGGACATCTACCGTCAGTGATTATAACCAAATAGTTGTTGTTGACGCCACCAGATGCGTTTTTGTTCTTGCTTTGTTTTTGTAAAAATAAAGAGAGTTTAAGTATGGAGACCTAGCTGTTTGTGTACGTTATTTATACTACGACAGGCTATGCGCTCTGTGAAGATTTCTTTGGCGTCGTTCCGGTTTAGGGCGGTCAGTGCGGCCTCTTAATGAGGACCACCGAGGTTGAGGGGCCTATGCGGGTGAAATCAGGTGGCATCGAATGCCTTTCCTGGCGTCGTTTTGGGACAGCTCGGTCAGGATTCGTCCCCGCAATAGATTGCGAGATATTCCTGGTTATAGATTTGAGTTTTCAAACAATTATACATGTTTCAAACAGGAATACATTGTTGTTTTAATGTCCTGGCCATGCAAAAAGAATGGATTGTCAAAGGCATCACATAACGAGCAGCTCTTAAACGATATGACTACCGCTTTCTCTTATTCTCATTGTATATTTATAAGGAAATATATAATACGAGTTATTTCTAGAAACGTTTATCTTGATTTACATGAAGTAGATAGAACAATAAGTGTTTTTTAAGATACTTTGTACAACAATGAGTAGAGAAAGACATTTCGGTACACACATCAGACTTTTTGCATTTCTGTAGTCTGCTGTTTATTGTTATGGTGATATCGGGACTTAGTTTGAAACATTTTATGGTGCTTGTGCTCTTTGAAACTTTTGGTTAGGTTACTGTGTTTTCCTTGATTTAACATCTTTTCACTTGCATATTTACCCACGGTATTTAGCGTAGGGAATAATCTTATTTGAAGAAAAAGTGCCACCCCTGCGGGGAAGCACACCCGCCAAAGGAGGCATCGAAACTTTTTAACGAATAGTATTCATAATGTGAATGGTTTGTAAATAAAGAAAATAAATGATAGTGGACAGAAAAGTTCGTGTGATTGTATCACAACATGTATAATTTCCTGATCGAGAAGTTTAAAGGCATCGGTTACACCTGCTAACAGAAAATTGTAAGCAAGAGACGTTTTCATTTTAGAGGCGGGATGTACAAACTGCTTGTCTTTAAACATTAAATCACATTCACCTTAGCTTGGCTGACTATATTACAATTTCAGTTTCCAAATGAATGATTTCATATTTATCTTTTTTAAGAAGGAGAAGAGACCAAGAGAATTACTTCCAACTCAACCGAGGGTATAAATCCATTCCTATTTTGGTTGTGTTCCAGTTTCCTTCCAGTACTTCCAGCTTTAGTTTCTCTTGGTTTTGTTAACATGCAACGACATATATTTTATTTAAAATTTCCGTCTTCAAAAGGTTTCGTGTTTTCTACTCGCTTTGGTAATTCTATTCACTGTCTGCGCCTGACAGCCCGCTGTACTTGTATTGATATTGTGTAGTTATATCATTATGTTCTCTCTTTACATTCGGGACGGGAATAGAGAAGCGGTTTATTCCACATCGGCAATTTCCGCCTCTTCAATCAGATACCGAAATATCCAGTGCTGCCTTTCACATTCTTCCTCTTATATTCGTGCTTACTTCTCAATTTTATATATACGTGAAAAGCATTGCTTACTCGTACCAAAAGGTTTTCAAAAGGACAAACCACCCTAAAACAATAACATGGTTACATATACATACATTGCGTTTGATTTACGATGGCACTTTCAAATCTTATGCGATAAACAGCTGTTCATTAGTGACTTCTTTGGCACTGCTTACGTTTACGAAGCCTATCTATACTTGGCAATAATGTCGAAGTGCATTGTCATACAAGATCCACCAAGTGATCGTCGCGTAACACGGGCATCGGCAAACCTGTACTCAATGAGCTATCAGTATGACGTCTCAACATGCAACCCGCAATGCACATGACGTAATGTAGAACAGGGGATGGCATTGACCTTCGTTCAGAGTCAGTGGTGGACTCGCTCGCTACAGAGTACAATAAGGAATAGTACATCTACTTGAATCCAGCTATTTTGGTCTACGATACTTTAGATAGGCCTAGATATTTGAGCAATATATTTCAATTCACTTCTATTTGCAATGTACCTACCATGAAAATCTAGTGATAGATCACAAGTAGCCACTCTCAGAATAGCACGTAAATTATCATCTGTTAATCGCGATACAAGATTTTTTCTTTTAGATTAAGTTTCTTTTCTTCTACACATATCTTAAATGCTTGAAATAATTCTGTCCCTGTTGTATGTTCGCTAAGTGGAATGACTTCAAGCATATATTCTTGTATCGAGAGGTTGTTAGCAACTCCACGAGTGAAAATTACCAATTGTGCTGTGTCAACGTTGTCAGTACTTTCATCCAACGCGAGAGAAACGGCTATAAATTCATGGACCTCGGTTTGTAGCCTTTTTTCGGTTATTTCTGCTATTTTATGTATCCTTCTCTGTATGGTTCGTGGTGATAATGCAATATCACTAATACTATCTTATTGTTCAGGGCAAATTATTTATGAAATCTCCATCACTAAAACACCTCAGTGACTGAGCAATCTCCAAATCAACAGCATAGCTGGCATGAAGTTGTCTATCAGTTATAATATTTGAATTAATATATATTAGGCGTATTATCTGAATATTGCTCTTTGAGCTGTTGCAGTTGGTTAGTCCGATCTAGACCTGAAAAAATAAAATAAATAAAGGGCACTGCATCAGTGTTATGCTACTTTAAATCGTGATGTAAATTTATGAATACATGCTTGTCTATAATTGTATGGTGATCTTATGACATGTATGATAATGCCGCTTGATGTTCCATTGATGAGTGCCTTTTTGAACTTTAGAACACAACAAACACCCTACATTCCTTACATGATGAGAGAAAAAATCATCAAAGTGCTATTCTATATATCAAATTTAATAGACCAGGAATAGTTAGATGCACTCTAGTTCTATGAATATACTAAGACTTTAAGTTAAATAAACTAATATTCTTCAAAGTTATAAATAAAAAAAAAATATCTTTAAGTCTTAGTATTTAATTACAGTTTGACAGACATGTTTATAAGTGCAGGTAAATACGACAGGACAGGTCGCCCGTGATCGGTGTGTATGCAGTGCCAGTTAAGCCTGCGAGGGAGAGGGAGACAGAGTAAGCGCTGCCCCTGATACGTCATAGTTGCGAGGGCTCATTGCGTACAGGTTTGCCGATGGCTGTTTGACGATGCCTGGCGTAACATATTGCGATACAAACTTTCAATATGGTTCAATTTGGAGAAACTCGGTTCGTAAATACATGTAGAGCTATACTCACTCTTATACAAGTATTCTTGCAAATGATTATTTTTCCATCTACATTTTAATAGACATAGGCATTTTCATAAATTATTTTATTGCTAATTTTGTTGTTGATGCAAGGGGAATATGGGAATACAGCAGGCTTTAAGCGAGTCAAATGTTTTATGAGGTGGTTGCTACGCGATGTCGTTGAAATTCCGTTTTATTTGAAAGGCCAAGAAATAAAACTAAATCTGGTACGTTACATTCACATAACTTTTTATATTTTTGTACTGAGGAATCTTACAAACACCTATTCCTCCATCTTCTCCATGTCAGATGAGATACACATTTGCAGCAACTGATGCTGGTATTCTTGCAGGTGCAGGGGAATATGGGAGAAAATCCAGCAGTTGGATAGCTGTCTATTTTTGGGTTGTCATAAAGACACGCCTGCTAACAGGTCTGCAGAAAAGGAGAGTTTTAAATATGAATTCTAAAGGATAAAAAATCGTATAATGATAAAATATTTGACAGATAAAGTGTAATAAAGTGCGAAATTATTATAAAATTTGGAAATAGAACTACTAACCATTTTAGAATTATTAATCTAATTAATTTGGTGTAGTATACAGATGATTGTGTAAAATGTACACAGAATCACGAATAGTTTGTAAATCAATGTGTTCTAAAACACTTAATTACAATTCAAAGCGTGGAAACAAATTAACAGTAATCCAGTAAAATGATGTTCCCGGGTTTATTGGCCGTGGTCCAGTCGATGTGTAAACACCTAACGTTTCGCCTGCCATTCTGACAAGCATCATCGGAGAAAAGTTCAAGTTATTTTCTTCGGGTATTCGTCTGGTGCCGATACATAGGGCACGGCTTACAGGCTAGAATTTACATTATATTATAGTTGACATATATACGTTTTGCGGGTTTTGCAAAATCCCACACGGTGACCAGCTTTAGATCACCGAGGACAGTTTTTCTTTATAGTGTTTTATTTTTTATATTTTCCCACTGTTTTATCTTTTTCTTTATATACACATTCACAATTATATATACACATACACACACTCACTCTGGGGCATATCTCAAGGATATATCCCCTCACATGCACACAAACACATACGTATAGGTCGCGCGTTAGTTCTTGACGAATGAAAATTGTATATGAAAGGTTGAATGCGAGTCACTAATCACCTTTTGCGGGAACGCGGGCATCAAGAGAGGGAGAGGAGGTACAGTCTGCAGTGAGATGACGTGCCTTTACGCACATGCTTCTGAGCTGAAGTAGTACAACACTACAAATCAATGTATCACACTTCCAGTAATATCAGTTACACGTGTTACTTAACTTATAAATTTTTCTCAGTGAAAGGCCAAGAGCAAATACCAACTTCAACATTTACCTCCCTATAAAATAAACGTCTCTTCCGGAGACTTTGATCTTCAAGGAAAAAAAAAAAAAAAAAAAAAAAAAAAAAAGGAATTAGAACGACTCAAGTATGAATAAAAACCCCTATACCTCTATAACTGTTACCACGTAACTTTCTTGCATTTCTTCTATTCCCGACATTTATTCCTTGTCTAATTGCTGTTATTTTCGTTATCTTCGTCGCTGCTTTCCATTCCACTATCTTGGATAATAATTTGAACAATTTTTTCTTCCAATATGGCATCTTTATCCCAGTATTTTTGTTCAATTTCTTGGACATGACAGTATGCCTTTTCCCATTCTATTTGTCCAATTTCCTCAAATCTCTACCTGCAGAGGTTTTCAACATCTATTAATTTAAATGTTACATTTCTAGCAGCTACCCATTGCTTTACGTCTCCCCATACTAACTCTATGGGATTCAGATCTGAGTGGTACGGTGGAAGTCTTAAAGTTGTGTGGTTATGTTCGGCCAATATTTGATCAATCAAATATTTCTTCTGAGCCGGCTTATTGGCTAAGATTACGTAATACAAATGCGTTTTCGTGCGGTGCTTATCAAATGAAATGCTGTGATTTTGCAGCCAAGACTACGTATGTTTTTTTTAAAGAATTTGATGTTGGAGGTTTGTCTAACTGTGCATTATGGTAGGACGCCTTGTCAATTACTAAAACAGAGCTAGGAGGGAAATTTGGAATTAACATTGTACGAAGCCACTTGATATAGTTTTCAGTGTTCATTTCTTTATGAAAGTCTCCCACAATTCTGTGAGCTGAACTGTGTGATATCTTGGTGGCTGCAGCAACTCTTTCTTGCACCTGCTGAATTTCTTTAAAATACATTGCAGAAAATCGATATTTATGTTTGGCTTCTTCCTTCACACACTCATAAACATTGTCAATGATCTCGCAACTTTGACTATGCAGTTTTTCCTTTTATTTTTGACACTGTAGGAGACATTGACACGTTAGTAACTAACACGTAACTACGCAACTAACTAGCATTAGTTAAAACACTTGCATGCATATATCCGTACCGCACAAAACTTTTGCAGTCGACTGTATACACAAACGCTACAGAGGAAAACAGAGGTGTCTGCTATCGTAGCATAAACATTTGCTGACCTGTTTATTGAGGGTAGGCAAGCTCACTGGATTTCTGCTCAAGGTCATTCGTCAAGAACTAACGTGCAACCTATACTGGGTACACCAGTACAGTACAGTTTTTCGCAGTTTTCCTGTGCGGCCAGGTTGCAGCTCCTGTGAGATTCCCCGAGGCGCAGGCCTCTATGGTAGTGACAGGGTGGCCTGGGGCCTGGGTTGTATACACGCGTATCAGTTGGCAAGCCATGCCACGTCTAAAACATTTTAATTCAAGCATGTTTACGGTGCTTCGCCCACCTGTGCCAATGTTGGCAATCACGTAATTTGTGTGATTTCTAATGTGCGTCCACGCTGCGGGGGCTTTCTTTGTTATTGCCTCAGGGATAAATGGAATCTGAGTTTCAAGTTGAAGGTGTTGGTTAGTGGTTAGGAGCGGAGCAGAGAGGATTTTGCGAAAGGAGAGGTTTTGGAGCATTTGGATTTATTTGAGGGTGGTTTTGGAGGCGTTTGCCCAGGACACACATACGTATAGAACTACCGACAGAATAAACGATTTATGCAATATTAGTTTGGATTTTAGTTGCAGCTGTTTGCTGCGGAAGATGGTGGCGCATAACTTTAGCTGCTGTCTGCCTTTGTTGGCGCTATTTTTTATGTGGGTGGACCAGCACATTGTGCGGTCCATGGTGACGTCTAGTTATTTAACTTCCTGACCACAGTGCAATATTTGACCACCAACTGTAAGATCCATTGCCAGAGTGTGGTGCCGCTTTGAAAAATGGGTCAGCTGGCATTTGTTAGGAGTGGAAGTTACTTACACGTCTTTGCATTTCTGCAAGGCCGACACGAGGATTTTGTGGTGGTTGTATATTGCAATGTCGTCCGCATACATGGTGACCTTATATCTGGCGTCCACTGGGAAATCATTAGTAAACAATATGTACAAGAACGGGGACATGATTGCCCCTTGTGGAATACCAGCCCGCATCACTCACTCCCAAGAGGAGTGGCTCACTTGGATGTAGAACTGCCGATTTTCTAAGACGTTGTGCAGCAAGTACAGATAACTTTGAAGAGCCGGGAAATTGTGGTGGAAATTATAAAGAAGGCCATTGTGCCAGCACCGATCAAACGCGGCTTCTACGTCCAGAAATAACGCCAAAGTACAAGCCCCATTGTTAAATTGTTCTGTTACGTCATCGGTTAGCTTGAGGAGCTGTAATTCTGTGGAATGTCCTTTTCTAAAGCCAAACTGTGAATTTGAGACTTTATGTGTTTCCAAAACTTGTTTTTGAAGTTGAGAAAGTATAAGCTTTTCGAACAATTTACTAATAGTAGGCAAGAGACAAATGGAGCGGTAATTTTGCGGCTGTCTGGTGCCATTTCCTTGCTTTGGGAGCATAATAACCTTGTCTCGCTTCCAAGTAGAGGGAAAATAACTGTTCTGCAAACAGGCACCATATATCTTTGTCAGTTGCAACAACGCTTTTCTTGGGAGATACTTACATATTTATTCAGGGAATATTTGCCTGGTGACGCTACATTGGGTCTGGCTTACAGCCTACAATTAACATTACACATACAATTAACAAGGTTTATATACACTATATACAATTTGTGGTTTCAGAAAAACCCATACGGTGACCAGCTTTAGGTCACCGAGAACAGATTTTGGTATTAAGTTTTTTTTTTCCCACGGTTTGTTCCTGTGTATTTTGTTTTATCTGTATACACATATTTACATTTATATACATAGATACACAGGCGCACTCGCTGCTGAGCACATCACACATATGTCCCATAACACGCACACACACATGCTCATATATACGCATTTGCGCACGCGCGCGGACACACACACACACACACACACACACACACACACACAACACTGGCCTTACCAGACAAATATGTGTCAGCGCTGGCCACACCAGTAAAATGCGTCCCAGCACCTTCACTGTACAATTCACTTCATTTCCCTATATAGAGTTTTCCGCAGTTTTCCGCAGTTTTCCTGTGCCGCCAGGTTGAAGCTCCTATGGCGATCCCGAGGCACAGGTCTCTACCGTAGCGAGTTTGTGGCCTAGGGCCTGGGATGCATGGGCGCGCATTAGTCGGCGAGCCTTGCCACGTCTAGAACATTTCAGTTCTGGCATGTTTACGGTGCTTCGACTCGCCTTTGCCAATGTTAGCGATTACGTTATTTTGGTGATTCCTAATGCGTGCCTACGCAGTGGAGGCTCTTTTGTTATTGCTTCGGAGATGGATGTAATCTGGATTTCAAGGTGAAGGGTTTGGTTGGTAGTTAGGAGGGGAGTAGAGAGAATTTTGCGAAGGGAGAGGCTTTGAAGGGTTTGGAGTTGTTTCAGGGCAGTTTTGGAGGCTTTTGCCTAGGCCACACATGCATATAGGACCACAGACAGAATCAATGTTTTATACAGTATTAATTTGGATTTGAGTAGCAGCTGTTTGCTGCGGAAGATGAGGGCGCATTACTTTAGCCGCTGTCTGCCTTTGTCGGCGCTATTTTTATGTGGGTGGACTAACACATTGTGCGGTCCATGGTGACACCTAAGTATTTCACGTGCTGACGGCAGTGCAACATTTCACCGCCGACGGTTAGGTCCATTGCCAAAGTGTGATGCTGCTTTGAGAAATGGATCAACTGGCATTTGTTGGGGTTAATTTTGATTTTCCAATCATGGAGCCATCAGAGGAAGTCATTTACATATCTTTGCATTTCTGGAAGGCCTAAGCGAAGATTTTTGTGGTGGTTGTATATTGCAGGCTACATTGAGTGTGCAGCGCCTCAGTTGCGGAGTGTGCGCTCATGGAGACCTAGCAAACCTTTAGTAATTTCCACAAAGAGGAGTCCGGATGGGTGATACTCAACAATTTATTTTCCCACTGTTCAATCTTGTGAATTTTAATTTGTTGCCGAATGACGTTGCGTAGCCATTTTGCTAGCACTTTATACGTATTCAGGCTGACGGGCATATCGCCACAGTCTTGTCAAGCGTCGTCTCCGGTTAATGAGTTGCTGCACCTCGGAATACGTGCAGAAACCAAGTGGTCTTGTGGTGTATGTGATAATACTTCTTTTGGCCGTATGTAGCGAGGCAGTAAAGTTTTCAATGGTGACATTTATGTCTCCCTCGCTATACTATGACAGCCTGGGCTGCGCAAACTTATTGCAGTTGGTCTCGGCCCTCCTCCGAGGGCCAGAGGCATCGACTTTAATGTTACCCTGGATGTCGAAATGCAGAGGGAAATGGCGGGAATCCAGGCTGTGATACACAGCAAAGTTATTTAAGTGTCGGTTTTGTTGTAAGTAGGAAATCCAAAATCTTGGGGTCAAAGCACACCAATTTGTGCCAAAACGTGGGTTCTGGAGGAAGATGTACCTCAATATCGTCATTTTGTGTTTTAAGTTCAACCAGGGGACTTCCGCCCGCGTTTGCTCGGCGAGAAAACCACCAGGGGTGACGGGCATTGAAATCTGCAATTATAACGTGGTCCTCTAAAGCGAGGATTTGTTTTTGGTCTCGTATGAAACCTGGGGAGCTAGGGGGCCGATAAAGTGCCACCAGCATCACCGTTTGGTTGTTAACAAGGGTTTTAAGAGTCGTGCACTCTAACGCTGCCAGTGCGGGCAGTATAATAGAAGCATCAGCAATTGTGTTTCTGAGCAAAATAGCAGTCCCTCCCAACTGTATGCCAATTGTGTCGTTCCGAAAAACTTGGTAAGCCTGGACTCAAAACTGTGCTCTTGTAATTGAGTTTCGCAGATGAATGCGACATTAATTTTGTTACGCCATAGACAATTTCAAGTTCTTGTTACTTCCTGTGGACGCCGTCTGCATTCCACAGGAGTGTGCATGCTAAAGTTGTGCCTCCCCTTACATTGGGCATTTACTCGAACTGATGGTTTCTAACTTCTCCATGGTGCTGTTACAGCTTTTTAATTTGATAATAAATGACCGCAACTTTGATAGAAGCGCCGGGAGATTTATATCTTTGAGCAGAAGAAAGATTTATTTTAAACCTCCCAAGCCGCCGGAGGGCGCCAGGGGGGCTGGGGTTGTGGAGTGGGACCGTTTATTGGTGGCACGGGTGCCTTTTGCCTTCCGGCGTATCCTGCCAAGGGACACCATCTTTAACCATGGCCGGATACTTGATGGATTTTGACCCTGCCTGAGCACCTGGAGAGCTGGCCAAGGCTGTCAGTTGACGGTGGTGATTCGAAATGTCTCACATCCACTGTAGCTGGCAGAATGCGCTTCCTCACAGTTTGTACAGTGGGGTACAGTGTCCTGTTTTGCCTTTTTGACCAGGTGGTGGAGGTCACCGCAGAGGACGGACCGGGAGGTCATGATACAGCCTAGTGATTGGAAATTGAAGCACTGGGTGATATTATTTGTTTTAATCACCTCCACTGTGACCATCATATGGCACAGCGTTCTGTCGTGTAATGGTTTTTAGTTTTCTGTGGTCCTGTCTAGACACCTGGTAATTCAGTAGAGGCCAGCCGCGGGAATTCAGCTGTCGCACCTGAACGCCGGTGTATCCCTTCGCTTCCAGATCCTCGACGACGACGCCAGCGAATAGGCACTGGGGGTTGTTGTTGCAGAAGATCTTGCTGACCACCCCCGGGTTTTTGCCAGATCAGGGTAAACCCCTTTACTGGACGTGAAAGCTTTTCTTTTATAGGAGACGGTAGTAAAGGCTGGTTTGTGGGTTTTTTTTTTTTTTTTTTTTTTTTTTTTTTTTTTTTTTTTTTGTAACTCTGACCCTTCAGGTTGTGGAAACGTTTTTTTGTTTAAAGTAGGCTAATGTGATTTTTTTAGGATTTGTTAGTATTTTTATTATTTTTATTATGTGTTGCCTAGGGCAAGTCTTGGTCTTTTATATCGTTCTCCAGGGTCTAAATCGTACTCTCCCAGTCTCCGGATCAGTTGGTTGAGCCTGGAGGGTAGTTTGTCAAGGAAAGGTTATGACAGGATGAGAATATATTTTTTGACGGAGGGGAAGTGAAGGTCCTTTTAGATTGTAGCGTTAGGGATGTACCAAGGAGAGCTAGTTGCTGTTCTTAGGTAGCAGGATTCAAGTACTTCCAGCTGGCGTAGGTGACCTTGAGCTGCGACTCCGTAAATCTGGCAGACATATGTAAATGCTGTAAATGCTGGCTTAAACAACAATAGTTTGTTGTGCAGGGATAAAAGTGATTTCCTGTTGTACAGCGGGTAGAGCAACGCCATTGGTTTATTGACGCCTTGCAAGTGCGTCTTCCAGTGTCTAGGATAACCACAAGGTATTTCAGTGGTGTTGACCAGGGCAGGTCTTCACCCACCAGGCGGATAGGTGCAACCTCTTCCGTTGGACGATGGCCTAAACTTATAGCTGGGCTCTTCTGCGGATGGATGCGCAACCACCAGCGATTAAACCAGGTGGTCAGTAGGTCAGCATAGTGCTGGATACGTCTGCCTGACATATAATGCTTTGAAGACATCGATGTTATGGCGGTATAATTCGCGAATAGTAAGTAAGTACGTAGGTAGGTAGGTAGGTAGGTAGGTAGGTAGGTAGGTAGGTAGGTAGGTAGGTAGGTAGGTAGGTAGGTAGGTAGGTAGGTAGGTAGGTAGGTAGGTAGGTAGGTAGGCGTAGGTAGGTAGGTAGGTAGGTAGACAGGCATGTAGGTAGGTAGGTAGGCAGGCAGGCAGGCAGGTAGGTAGGTAGGTAGGTAGGCAGGCAGGTAGGCAGGCAGGCAGGTAGGTATGTAGGTATGTAGGTATGTACGTATGTACGTATGTACGTATGTACGTATGTACGTATGTACGTATGTACGTATGTACGTATGTACGTATGTACATATGTACGTACGTATGTACGTATGTACGTATGTATGTATGTACGTACGTATGTATGTATGTATGTATGTACGTATGTATGTATGTACGTACGTATGTATGTATGTATGTATGTATGTATGTATGTATGTATGTATGTATGTATGTGTGTGTGTGTGTGTGTGTGTGTGTGTGTGTGTGTGTGTGTGTGTGTGTGTGTGTGTGTGTGTGTGTGTGTGTGTGTGTGTGTGTGTGTGTGTGTGTGTGTGTGTGTGTGTGTGTGTGTGTGTGTGTGTGTGTGTGTGTGTGTGTGTGTGTGTGTGTGTGTGTGTGTGTGTGTGTGTGTGTGTGTGTGTGTGTGTGTGTGTGTGTGTGTGTGTGTGTGTGTGTGTGTGTGTGTGTGTGTGTGTGTGTGTGTGTGTGTGTGTGTGTGTGTGTGTGTGTGTGTGTGTGTGTGTGTGTGTGTGTGTGTGTGTGTGTGTGTGTGTGTGTGTGTGTGTGTGTGTGTGTGTGTGTGTGTGTGTGTGTGTGTGTGTGTGTGTGTGTGTGTGTGTGTGTGTGTGTGTGTGTGTGTGTGTGTGTGTGTGTGTGTGTGTGTGTGTGTGTGTGTGTGTGTGTGTGTGTGTGTGTGTGTGTGTGTGTGTGTGTGTGTGTGTGTGTGTGTGTGTGTGTGTGTGTGTGTGTGTGTGTGTGTGTGTGTGTGTGTGTGTGTGTGTGTGTGTGTGTGTGTGTGTGTGTGTGTGTGTGTGTGTGTGTGTGTGTGTGTGTGTGTGTGTGTGTGTGTGTGTGTGTGTGTGTGTGTGTGTGTGTGTGTGTGTGTGTGTGTGTGTGTGTGTGTGTGTGTGTGTGTGTGTGTGTGTGTGTGTGTGTGTGTGTGTGTGTGTGTGTGTGTGTGTGTGTGTGTGTGTGTGTGTGTGTGTGTGTGTGTGTGTATGTATGTATGTATGTATGTATGTATGTATGTATGTATGTATGTATGTATGTATGTATGTATGTATGTATGTATGTATGTATGTATGTATGTATGTATGTATGTATGTATGTATGTATGTATGTATGTATGTATGTATGTATGTATGTATGTATGTATGTATGTATGTATGTATGTATGTATGTATGTGTATATGTATGTATGGATGTATGTATGTATGCATGTATGCATGTATGCATGTATGGGTGGGTGGGTAGGTAGGTAGGTAGGTAGGTAGGTAGGTGGGTGGGAGGGTGGGTGGGTGGGTAGGTAGGTAGGTAGGTAGGTAGGTGGGTGGGTGGGTGGGTAGGTGGGTAGGTAGGTAGTTAGGTAGGTAGGTAGGTAGGTAGGTAGGTAAGTAGGTAAGTAAGTGAGGAAGTGAGTGAGAAAGTGAGTATGTGAGTGAGTAAGTGAGTGAGTGAGTGGGTGAGTAAGTGAGTGAGTAAGTGAGTGAGTGAGTGGTTTTTTTTTTTTTTTAAATTTACTGACGACTTTCGGGACTGTAAGAACATGACATCGAAAGACGCCTACCTGTTTTTCTTGATCTTGTCTCATCATATTATGTCATATTTTGTACCCAGGGATAGTTATGTTATTTTGCTTCATCGTATTTTGTTTTTAGAATGTAGGAAATCATTTTTTAAATCAGTTCCCATTTCTCTCTTGTTTGGAGCATATAGCCTACAATATTATCTGTATTAATAGCTGCACCTATATGTTGATATAGAGTTTGTCTAGCAATGATCCATCTTGCACAGACCAGCACGACATGCTCTTCTGTGTCGATATCGCCGCAATATGGGCATCTGTCATCCTGGGCCAGTTTCATGGAGTACAAATAACTCCTGAAACAGCCATGTCCTGAAAGGAACTGTGTTGCATAGTAACCCACTTCTCCATGTTGCCTATGGAACCATGGTTTTATTTCCGGAATCAGTCTTGTGGTCCATTGTGATGTTACGTGCTCCTCATTCCATTCCTGCTGCCACCTCTCATAGGAACGTTCTTTTGCTGCCCGTTTTTGTTGGTATCGATTTGCCTCTTGTTGGTACGTTCTCTCCGCAATTAACAGATGTATGGGCACAGTTCTGGCTATGACTTGGATCACTTTGGTGGAAACGGTCCTGTATGCACTGGCAATTCTTATGGCCATCTTCCTTTGCGGTTTTTCAACCAGCTTCCTGTATGTGGCTTTATCGACCCACTCTTTCCATACAGGCGCTCCGTATAGTATAACTGAGTTGACAACACTAGCCAATATTCGTCTTTTAGATGGCCTAGGCCCTAGGACCTCCTACGTTTGTCATCAGCCGGCTCAGAGCTGCAATTAGTTTTTCTGCCTTTGCTGTAACATTTTGGATGTGTGGGCCCATACCAAAGTAATGTCCTATTCTGATGCCAAGGTATTTTAAGCTTCTCGCAGATTTTATTTGTGTAGTTCCTATATTCACTTTTATTTCTCTTACAGTTCTTCTCCCTACAAGGACAAGTATTTCAGTTTTATGTGGAGCTAACTGCAGACCTTTCCTCAGCATCCATGATTCTACTTTCCCTACAGTCCATTCTATCCGGTCTTCTATCTCTTCTCTGCTATCACCACTGATTACTAGCGCTAAGTCGTCAGCATATCCCACAATTGTTGTTCCTTCTGGGACCTCTTGCTTCAATACCTCATCATAATAGGCATTCCACAGTGTGGGGCCTAGAACAGTGCCCTGTGGTACACCGCAGGTCATATCCATTGTACTTTTCTCTCCAATCATGATTACTCTGTTCTGTAGATAGCTGCATATAAGTTTAATTAGATAAGGTGCTATCTGTCGTCGTCTTAACTCATCCATTATACCCTTCCAGGGAACTGAATTAAATGCATTTTTAACGTCCAGTGTTACCAATGCTACATATTTCTTTGCATTTAGCTTTGCCTCTTCTGCAATATTTTGAACTACCTGCACTGCGTCTATGGTAGACATTCCTTTAAGGAAACCAAACTGGTTTGCTGACAGTCCTTCCTCTTTCTCTAGCTCTTCAATTAATCTTTTAGTAATTATCTGCTCAAACATTTTACTAATTACATTTAGCAGACATATAGGCCTGTATGACTTCCTTTCTTCTATTTTACTAGGTTTTTCGATAAGAATTAGTCTTCCTTCTTTCCATTTTTTGGGGAAGTCCTCTGTCACAATTAGTTTGTTTACCGTTTCAGTCAGGAGTTCAGGTTTCTGTGTTGCAATGAGCTTAATAATCTCCGATGGTATACCATCTGGACCCACAGCTTTACCTGATCTAATTTTTTTTCCGGCCACTCTGATTTCTTCTTTCGTGCAGACTGGAATATTGCCTACATCGGTCATTTCCGGCCATATTATCGTTTTACATTTCGGGAACAATCCTCTCGCTATATTCATTTGCTCATCAGTAGCTACTATTGGTGATCTCAGCCCCAGCTTGCCGGTAACTATTTTATAGCCAATGCCCCATATGTCATTGTCTACTTCTATGCATAGTTGCTTCCATGCTTCAGCTTTGGCCTTTGTTATTTCATTTTTTAGAGAATCCCTGCAAAGCCTGTAGTTATTTCGTGCTATTTCCTTTTCATCATCAGTAACGTTCTTCTTGTTTATTCTGGTTACAATTCTCTTTGCTTTAGTGCAGTTTTGCCTTAGTGCTGCAATTTCGTTGTTCCACCAATAAGAACATCTGCGTCCGGCCTGAGGCTTTTTCCTTTTTAGTGTTAGGTTACAAACTTTTTCCAAGACTTCATCTAGTTCATGTACCTCATGAGTATAATATGTATTCTTTATAAGGTCTTCGACTTTCTTAAGTACCTCTTGTTTCTTTTCTTCTTTATATATCCATCCCTTATGTTGATTTTTTCCTTTGAACTCCTCTCCTATCATCTTTGATCTCTATATAGATATTCCTATGGTAACTCAAATTCTCTTCCTCACTCACGTACCAGTTTCTTACTTGTCTACTAATATCTGACGTGCATATAGAAACATCTATAAAGGACGTACCTCCGTTTCTGTCAAAAGTAGGTATTTTTCCATCGTTTAAAATGATGAAATCGTTTTCACTTACCCATTCTGCCAGGATACTGCCTTTCCTATCTTCTATAGGTGAGCCCCATGATAATGATTTTACATTAAAGTCTCCTCCTATTAATAGCTTTTTCCCCCTATGTTGTCGAATAGAAGTGTTTATTTCAGATATAAAGCACTGAAAATCTTCTACATTTTTAGCAGGTGATATATAGCTTGAATATAAGACAATATCATCAGACTCGATCCATACATACCCATTTCCTCTTCCGCTATTTCGAGTTTTTATCTTATCTTGTGAAATATAGATAGCTGCGTCTAGGTAATTATCTGTCACCCATTTTAGGCTATTCTTCACCATATTTCTATTGGGTTCAGCAATAATTGCAAAATCAAGTTTATTTGCCTCACATTTCTGTCTTAAGAGATCAGTAGCCCTTTTGCTTCTATCTAAATTTACTTGTATTATTTTCATTCTGTGTTATGTATTCTACCCCTCTTCTCTATATTTCTCCTGTTCACTAATTCCCTGTAAATGGGACAACGCATTGTATCCGCTTTATGTCCATTAATCTTGCATAAGTAGCAAAACTGTTCATTTTTACACTCTTTTACTTGATGCCCTGGCTGGTTACATTTATAACATAATTTTTCTTCATGGTTCACTACACATTCTCTCGCTATGTGCCCTACTCTATAGCAGCGATAACACCTGTGTAGAGTGTCTACTTCTCTTACTCTCCAATTGTCCCATCCTTCTCCTATCCTTTTCTTAGTCAGGAGTTGTTGAGCAGCATCTTTATCAAGCGTTACAAAAGCATACTTTAATCTCCTTCTATTTACCTTTTCTGATAGTTTTATTTGGATTTCATCACCAGTTTTCTTTACCTCTCTCATTATGGTTGCTTTCACATCTTCCTGTTCTATTGTTTCATCTATGTCCAAAATCATGACGGTCTTTGTTCCTGTCTTTAAATCTACCTTTGCAACTTTATCTTTCTGAAAGCCTGGCGGCTTTCAATTTCCTTTCCTTTAATTTTTAGCCGTATATTACAACTTTTGGTTGTACTTATTTGTTGTACGAATACTCCATCTGTCCTCACCTCCTTCTTCATATTTTTAACTAAGTCGGCGTACGACGTTCCCTCCATTGGTTTTATGATTATTACCTCTTCATTTCTTGATCTCTTTGTCCTCCCAATCTCTATCTCACTATCTTTCATTCTCCTCCAAATTTGTTCCTTCTGATCATATATCGGAATTTTAACCTTTTCCTTTCTGCCTATAATTTCCAGTATCTTACGTACTACCCTTCCATCAATTTTGTTTGTCACAGAACATACCGTTCTTGTTCTAACCTTTTCTTTACCCATCTTAACTACCCTTTCTAGGTTTCTTTTCAAGCTATTTCTATCATTTAGTGTTTTCCCACCTTCTTCAGTTACAACCAAGTAGTTGTAATTTTCCGAACTACTCATTAGTACAGCATCATCATCCATAATTCCATTGGATAATTACGCTGCATACCATTTTACCTGGTTCTGGTTCATTTTGCTTGACCAACTTTTGTAAATGCAGGTTGGATTGTATTACTTTATTAATAACTGGGTCATTTCTGTCCTCTTTTGTATCCATGATAATAATTAAGTCCTGGTCATCTCCTGTAGGAATTTCATCACATATTTAAAATGTTTGGTATACCTCCTCAGGCCAGCTCATTTCTAATAGATTTTGTAACTCTTTTACACTAATCTCCTTCTTTAAGTCATCTTCTATTCTTTCGATTTGCGCTTGTATTGACATTTGTTCTTCAGTAGGAGTCTGTGTCTGTGCCTCGACAGTCTTCTTTTCAACTTCCAAGAATTTCGCTTCCTTGAGTTTATCCATCATTTCTGTTATACATTCAGTAGCCCCTGGCATCCTTTTAGAATAGCTAGCCAGCTTATTAATAGCTAACTTAATCTCTTTCTTTGTATTTGGAATCTCAACTATTGTTTTCTGTACTATCCCTATCTCACTCATTGTTTTCCTCAACAGCTCTTTTAGCATATTAGCTTCTTCTTCCATCCTCTTAAGAAATGGAGAACTCTCCTCATCAGCAGTTCTTGTTTTCTCCGGTGTCTCCGCTCTCTTTCGCTTTTGCTCTCGGACATCCTCTTTGATTGACCATGATGTTTCATGGCAACTTTTACCCACTTCACCGCTGTATTTACTACTTTGCCCTTTGGGTTTATATTCAATTTCGCTTCTACTTTTACCTGGAGATCTTAGTATTGAATCCCTCCTTTGAAATGGATCAAAATCCTCGGAACGCATCATTTCTTCCAGAGGTGATACTTCTTTTCGTTTCTTTATGTTGGGCCCAATATCTTCATGCACTTCTTGCCTTTGTTTGGTTGCCTCATTCCCATTCTGGCTTCCCGCCGCTGATGTAGATCGCAATTCAACATTATAAGCATTTCCTTGTTTAGTTCCAGTAGTATTTTCCGGCATCACGGCCTGGTCCCCTACCGCTGATGCTGAGTAGTCGCCTGTTGACGATCGGGCTGGGCCTTGAGTGAGTGAGTAAGTAACTAAATGAATGAATGAATGAACAAATGAATGAATGAATAAATAAATGAATAAATGAATGAGTGAGTGAATGAATGGATGGATGGATGGATGGATGGATGGATGGACGGACGGACGGACGGACGAACGAACGAACGAACGAATGAATGAACGAATGACTGAATGAATGACTGAATGAATGAATGAATGAATGGATGGATGAATGGATGAATGGATGAATGAATGAATGAATGAATGAATGAATGAATGAATGAATGAATGAATGAATGAATGAATGAATGAATGAATGAATGAATGAAGGAAGGAATGAAGGAATAAATAAATAAAATCTGAAAACTTCCATCCCGGTACCTAGTTCCTTACACCGGGACGTAGCTTCCAAGTTCGATACATTTATCAATAAACTATAAAAAATACAAATATACAAAACAATTTTTCAGATAAAAATTTAAAATAAAATACAAAATATATACACAATGGCATCAAAATAAAATAGAATAAGTTACCAATTCAAATACAAAATAAATATACAAATAATACTGGTATCGAGCATTAAAATTAACTGGTATCCAGTTAATCCTCTACTAAAATAAAAAAAAATAATAGGAATTTACAAACTTACAATTCTATATAAAATTTACAAAAATAATTAACAATACAAAATACCGGTAACCGACATTACAAATACTGGTATCCAGGATTTAAAAAAAATAATTTTTGCAACAAATTAAATTAATTAAAATGTACAAATACAGAAATTAGACACCAATACTCCATAAAATTTCAAATTATTCCTAAACATTTCTCTAAATTTATAAAATTAACCAACCACTAATTTCAACACACTAACAATTTTCAAAACAAAATTTGCTTTTCTTTCAAATTCTTAAACACCAAAAACTAAAAACTTAAATTATACAACATTTTAATTTCAATTTTAAACTTTTAAAATTTTAAAAAGAACAAATTTTAAAACTGTAAATATATAACAAAAACATTTAAATATTAACTAAAATACAAAGATTATTAGTACACAATTAATAACACCTAAGTAATATAAAAAATATCAATATTATTAATTTTTAAACTTAATAATTTAAAAATATTTAATAATATAAAATTTTAAATGAAAAAATAAACTTTAAAATTTTAATATTTCAAATTTTTAAAATTACCACAAAAACTCAATTAACATAATTTAAATTCAATGCCTAAGTTACAACACAAAATAGTTTTGTTTATAAAATATATAGGTTTATATAACTTAAACCCTATTACCTTATTTCCAAATCCATATTTACTATACCTTCTCTTAAAAAAATTTAAAAACCATAAAATTAAAACAAAACAATTTCAAAAATTAGAAAACATTCAAATTTCAAATTTAAATTCTAATAAATTCACTCAATTTAAAATTTATAAAAACACAAACTTATATAATTTAAACTCACATACAAAACTTCAAATATATTTCACAATTTCCTCTTTAAAAATAATAACATTTACAACAAATAATCAAAAATTGCAACAAAATTAAACACACACACATATATAATATTCTTCACTCAATATAAATCATATATCTTTAATATCCTTTCACATCACATAAAATACCTCCACTTCACTAGTAAAGGATATCTAAAGGATAAAAAACCCATTCTCTCAAATACCTAAACAAAATCACTAATACACCACATCAAAGCATTCACATTAACTAACAATTTACAAAACCCTCCTCTAAATCACCAAATCACACTCTCCTCTCATCAAATCCAAACAAACTCCGAATCACTCAATATAAAATCTCATTACACTTATTACGGGGGAGGGGCTAAGCTGCTCCCCCTTTTAAACCACTTTACCATTCTCCCGATGTGTTTATAAATTGTAAATGGGAGGGAAAAGTCTCTCCCCTCACTTCACTATGCTCACTAATTTGGGGCAATTACACCAGCTCCCGGACGCATAATGTTAAAAATCTGTAAAATAGTCGGCTCCTCCTTCCACTGTGACGTATCTTCAAATTTCTTACCACCACGGTTCACCATTGTCCTGGCCGTAAGTGTTTCTGCAAAACTGCAACTTTTCGCCGTTTGCTCCATCATTGCTGTTCTAAGAACTCCAAGATATCCTCTTCTTCCTCTGAACTAGGTCGTTGTGAATCTATCTCCTCCATTACTATCATCATCATCATCATCATCATCATCATCATCATCATCATCATCATCATCATCATCATCATCATCATCATCATCATCATCATCATCATCATCATCATCATCATCATCATCACCACCACCATCACGATTATTATTATTATTATTATTATTATTATTATTATTATTATTATTATTATTATTATTATTATTATTATTATTATTATTATTATTATTATTATTATTATTATTATTATTATTATTATTATTATTATTATTATTATTATTATTATTATTATTATTATTATTATTATTATTATTATTATTATTATTATTATTATTATTATTATTATTATTATTATTATTATTATTATTATTATTATTATTATTATTATTATTATTATTATTATTATTATTATTATTATTATTATTATTATTATTATTATTATTATTATTATTATTATTATTATTATTACTTTTTTAAATTTATTTATTATTTGAAGTCGCTTCAACATAAAAGTCATATCGCGACTAAACATTGAGGAAAAAAAGGAGGAAACAAATCATGAAGTTTACATTGAATTATTTAAACATTAACTTTGCATGCCTTGATGAACTTGATGATTTCCTTGTGATATTGTTGATCACACAAAGCTAGCTGAAGTTTCTCAGGAACTCCATACTGAAGTTTATTATTATTATTATTATTATTATTATTATTATTATTATTATTATTATTATTATTATTATTATTATTATTATTATTGTTATTATTATTATTATTATTATTATTATTATTATTATTATTATTATTATTATTATTATTATTATTATTATTATTATTATTATTATTATTATTATTATTATTATTATTATTATTATTATTATTATTATTATTATTATTATTATTATTATTATTATTATTATTATTATTATTATTATTATTATTATTATTATTATTATTATTATTATTATTATTATTATTATTATTATTATTATTATTATTATTATTATTATTATTATTATTATTATTATTATTATTATTATTATTATTATTATTATTATTATTATTATTATTATTATTATTATTATTATTATTATTATTATTATTATTATTATTATTATTATTATTATTAATATTATTGTTATTATTATTATTATTATTATTATTATTATTATTATTATTATTATTAGTATTAGTATTATTATTATTATTATTATTATTATTATTATTATTATTATATCATTATCATTATCACTATCACTATCGTTATCGTTATCGTTATCGTTGTTGTTATTATTATTATTATTATTATTATTATTATTATTATTATTATTATTATTATTATTATTATTATTATTATTATTATTATTATTATTATTATTATTATTATTATTATTATTATTATTATTATTATTATTATTATTATTATTATTATTATTATTATTATTATTATTATTATTATTATTATTATTATTATTATTATTATTATTATTATTATTATTATTATTATTATTATTATCATTATTATTATTATTATTATTATTATTATTATTATTATTATTATTATTATTATTATTATTATTATTATTATTATATCATTATCATTATCACTATCACTATCGTTATCGTTATCGTTATTATTATTATTATTATTATTATTATTATTATTATTATTATTATTATTATTATTATTATTATTATTATTATTATTATTATTATTATTATTATTATTATTATTATTATTATTATTATTATTATTATTATTATTATTATTATTATTATTATTATTATTATTATTATTATTATTATTATTATTATTATTATTATTATTATTACTATTACTATTACTATTATTATTATTATTATTATTATTATTATTATTATTATTATTATTATTATTATTATTATTATTATTATTATTATTATTATTATTATTATTATTATTATTATTATTATTATAAATCGTATTCATTTCAATAATGTATTTCCAACTGTATTTTCCATAATATCCGAGGATATGTTGTCATCCGGTAATAAAGTTTTCAATAAAAGTTTGGATGTATCCTCCCAGTTTACGTCATGCTGCCGTCTTCTTTTTCCAAGGTGTTTAAAATTTCAGGTTTTTTAATTTTATCCATTTACCATTTTATATGGTATACCCCAAGTATTATTCTCGAGATGGCTTTCCACGAAATTTTTCCAGGACTTATTTCTAGTTTCATGTAACAATTTGTTGAACTTGTCTTTGGCCTGCCTGTATCGATTTAATTTATTTTGTTTCTCAGCTTCAATAACAGATTTTTTATATATACCTTTCGTAATTTCCTCATTTTCCTTCTTGCAGTTTCTGGAGCATCGTTTCAAATATTGTGCGAAAATTTCTTATTTTTAGAATTTGTTACTGACTTATTAACAGCATTGGTTATAGCTTTAATTATATTCTGTGCGTCTGTTTCCACGGAAGAGCCAGGGTATGATACCGATTTATTTTTCTTCTGCTCCATTTTATTGTTAGTATCTGGTAACGCTTCACCTATTCTGTAATTGTAATAAATAAGTCTGTGGTCGCTAGAAGCGAAATCCTGTCCAACTTTCCATCCACAGATCTTATTAATTATTTTATAATTTCCTAAAGTTAAGTCTAAATTAGACGTTGGCCACAGCGCTTTTCAAAAGTCGGCGGATTTAATGGTTGGTATATTATATATAAATTTAGTTCGGAAATTAAATCTTCCATTTTTTCTCCCCTGTCGTCCCTAAAATTGTTGAACCACCAAGTAGACTTGGCATTTGCATCCATAGTGTGAAGGATTTCTTGATGCCGAAAATGGTTTTGTATATTTCTAATTTTGTTTAGATAAGGTTTGATGTCTACACTGTACTGAAAATAATAATTTACTAAAATGAAAGAACCATTTCCATGTGAAATTTCTATGCAACTTGTATGCAGATCAGAGAATTGCCTTATATGAACCACTTGAGGATTTTGGTTTGCAATAACCACCGCTGTCATGGCACTTTTACCTCCACATACCACCCTGGCCAAAACTGGAATGTGTGTTAAAGTTCCGTTTATGGAATAAGGCTCTTGGATACAGGGAATGTAAACATTTAATTCATCAATAAGAGTTTTAAGTTCAGCCATAACCAGCCGGCATCTTTGGGCATTTATTTGTACAATTCTTAAGTTTTTAAGAAACATTTCCATTGTAATAGTTAAAGATTTCAAATGAATTGTCTTAAAACGTATTATTGTTACAATTATTCAAGAAAGGCCCTTCAACAGATTGATAATGCTGGTTAATTGTATTAAACATAATTTGACCCACAAGTCTACTAGAAGAGTTTGTAAAATTATGTCCTGAAGTTGATGGCTGCTGTGAATTTGTTCCAAAATTGTGGGTATATGCTGTTCTGTGTTGTGGATTTGCTTTAGAGGTTTGCTTTTTACTTATCACATTTTTACTTATCCTTCCAATAGGTTTCTTTTTCGTTGTATACGTTGCACATTTGGGTATGGTATTTAAAACGTTTTCGTCACCATTAACAGAAGGGGATTTATAAGAATTTGTAGGCAAGGAATATTGTTTGTTTCTGAAGGGAGATTGGGAAGTGTGTCTGGGCATTTTTTGTATAATAGGTTTTATTATTTCTGAACTGGGTAGTTTTGGATAACATGCTCCATCATGCCGAATATGCACATAACAATGTGGCCATTTCTTATTATAATCAACAGCAATATGACCATAGCTTTTAACGAAATGGTTATACATTTCATCTATATCTAAATAATCATTTCTTCTTTTAAATACTTCTTCTAATAATGTATATAATTCCTGCGGTTCTGTAGTTATATTATGCGTATCCGTAACTGTAAACGCTCTATAGCATCGGGGACGGGGAATACTATGGATTTACCATTCACATGTAAACTTCTGATAAATGTCGCAAAGCCGAAAGCAACGTCTGCTTTTCTTCTAGTCTACTCAGCTGTATTGTGTTTTCAAATTCTGTGTAAATTTTGCAAACGTCTTGAGTTCTCGATGTGTCTTCCGTTGCGTTCTCAGCGTTTTCTATATCCGTCACGTGTCGTTATCAACTTCTGTTTCTGCACTAATGTCACCGCCCTGCTCGCTATTAAAATCGATTACTTCTACTTTATTTACCTTGTCTAAATGTGCAGAATTATTCAAATCCGCATATTTCTTATCTCTTCTTCTCCATAAAGCATTTAAAATACTTATTACCTTTACTTTTCCCGCCGCGCTTTCATTCTTCTTATTATTATTCCCTTCCTTTTCTTCCTTTCCCTTCATCTTGGTCTTCTCCTGTGTCATCTTTCATGATCGCTTCAAAGTCAACTTTTATTCTCTTCCTATTGTTATTATCTATATTTGTTTCATCTGATATTTTGTTTGTGGCCTCTTGCCTCATGCCACACGCTGTCGAATGCCTTGTTACATCCAACGGTAGGGCTGAGATGTCATGACGCCTGTTGAAGGCGCTATGTATCTCGTCTACCAGCCGGGGAAGTTGGTGGACAATAGATGTTCGGAAGCCAAACTGGTCTAATTATGTTGTACCTGTTCAGGATACCCCTTAATCGTGCCTGCACCACATTTTCAAAGAGCTTGCTCATAACGGGAAGTAGGCTGATGGGCCTATAGCTCTCTGGAGATGACGAATCCTTTCCCGGCTTGCAGATGGTAATAACTTTCGCGTACTTCCAGACTTGAGGAAAGTGCGAACTTCAAAGTATTTCGCTGAAAATGTGGACCAGGAACTGTAGCCAGGTAGGCGGCAGGGCTTTGAGAGCGGCGTTTGTGATGCCGTCAAATCCTGAGATCTCCTGTACCAACGTTTCCTCAAGGTCAGAATAGTCAACAGGAAGCTGGAGGAAGTTAATAACCTCAGATTGGATCTGGTCTACGTGATTCTGGTCTGCTGTGTCCTCCGCCTTAAATGGTGATTCCAGAAAATGAGCTTGCAGTTCGGCTTTTTTTTCCCCCTACTGAGCTATAATATGCCCGTATCGAAGAGGTGGATTTTGTTGTGGAATGCCCATGAGTGCTTTGGTAGTGCGCCATAGAGAACCATCCTCCGGTGTTAGGTGGGAAAGGTAGGACTCCCACTTGTTTGAGTACTGTCGATGTTCGACCTTGAGTTCCTCCTGTAGACGGCAATATATAGGTTTGTCCTCCGGAGCCCTGGAGAACAGATAACGTCTCCGGGCTCTGTTTTTGTTCTGTATGAGGGCTAAAATCTTGATGCATTGTTGGCTTTGGCGATGCGCTTATGATTGCAGCCACTAGGGCCTCATTCATGTTGTTGGCCATGAATTCCACTTCCTGGGAAGTGGTGCAGGGGCAAGGCGTGGTTGAACTTGATCTAATATGTTGGTGAACTCGTTCCAGTTTGTGGTCCGAGGCGAGGAGACCGGCCGTAACAGCTTATATGTAAGCCATGATGGATTTGATTTGATTTGGTTTAAGGGCGCTCAACTTCTAGGTCATCAGCGCCCTTAAAAGATTCATGGCAATAGCCAGATATAAATTTCACTCAAAAAATAAAAATACTAGCTACAAGAAAAATATACAAAGGTAAAAAGCAGTGGCAATAGCTAGATATGAAACAAGGTGATAAATATGTCCAAAATCAGAAACAGATAATTAAAAATTTTAAATCCTCAAATTGATATTGCACTCCGCTAAAAAATTAAAAACTATCAACCGCTGTTTTGTCGTCCGCTAGGACCTCTGCAAGTCTGGCAGGCAGCTGCAGAGAATCCCGAAGGTGCGCTAGAGAGCAACACTCTAGCAGCACGTGGCGAACCGACAAATGGTTGTCACACAGCGGACATAGAGGCGCAGGGTCCCTTTTAAATAGGTTACCATGCGAAAAATTGCAGTGCACTATTCTTAATCGAGCCAAACTAACCTCCTCGCGACGAGATGTGCGACAGGAAGTTACCCAGTTTATCGGAAGTTCTTTCACTTCTCTAAGCTTATTACCGCGGAGAGCTGACCACTCGTCGTGCCAGGACGACAGCACCGCTCTCCGCACTTCAAGCCTAAAGTCTTCCGAAGTAACACGTGAGATGGTAATACTAGGTTCTGTAGTTGCCGTCTTTGCTGCTAAATCTGCCATTTCATTCCCCGGCAAACCTACGTGACCAGGAATCCATGCACACACCACGTCAACACCAGAAGCGTGTAAAACATGAAGGGCATCCTGGATACGTTGTACAATAGGGTGGGGATTGTACAACTGACAAAGGCTCTGCAGTGCACTAAGGGAATCGCTCAAAATCAAGCAGTTACCTAATTTACGACGGCGCAAATACAAAACGGCTCGATAAATTGCATAAAGCTCTGCAGTAAAAATGGAAGTGCTATTTGGAAAACCGAATGTATATGGTTCGGTTCCATAAACATAAGCACATCCAACACCGTTGGTGCTCTTTGATCCATCGGTGTAAATATATCGACGGTCAGTGTAACCTGACAAAAATTCTAAGAAACACGTGCGGATACTTGAAATAGGCATCATGGACTTCTGGTGTACGGTCATCCCAAGATCCACATGGGGCGTACCAGAGAGCCAAGGGGGGTAAAGCCTCTCGCCCTTGGCGAACATCATAGGCAGTTCCACTCCAAGCTTCACTAGGAGCTCTTGGAAACGGAACCCCGCAGGCTTAGGACTAAGGGTGCTATTTCTATATCGTTCTCTTAGCGTAGTGGTGAAAAAAGAAGCGAACGTTGGGTGCTTAGGCATACACCTAAGCGCACAACCATAATTTGCCAAGAGAATCTCACTCCGGTATTGCAGAGGAGGTCCTGCGGACTCGGCGTAAAGGCTCACCCCTGGACTTGTTTGAAAAGCTCCTGTTGCAATGCGGATGCCCCTATTGTGGACGACGTCTAATCTTCTCAGCAGAGTTGGTCGTGCTGAGGAATAAACAATACACCCATAGTCTAGTTTGGATCGGACCAATGCCCGATATATTCGCAACAAAATTGTCCGATCCGCTCCCCACGATTTGCCATTCAGTACTCGCATAATATTTAGGGAACGGTCACATCTCGCTCTTAGCTGTGCAATATGCGACGACCAACTAAGCTTCCTGTCCAAGATCAAACCCAGGAAGTGCGTCTCTTCTGCGAAGGGAAGTGAATCTGGACCAAATCGGAGCGAAAGTGGTAATCGTCTCCTACGGCGCCAGAAATTAACGCAGATTGACCTCTCAGTTGAGAAACGGAAGCCCTTTTTCACGCTGCATTCTCTAAGGTTCTCCAGACATTGCTGCAGGTGCCGTTGTAAGAACGCCGTGCGCTGAGAAGTGCAATAGACAGCGAAGTCATCTACGAATAGGCATGACGAAACTCCAGGTGGAACACATGTCCAGATGGAGTTAATTGCTATAGCAAAGAGCGTGACACTTAGCACCGAACCCTGAGGTACTCCCTCCTCCTGAACAAAAGAATTAGAAAAAACCGAGCCGACCCTTACTCGGAAAAAGCGGTCCTTCATAAACTCCTGAATGAAAAGTGGTAGGCGTCCACATATGTTCCAGGCATACAGGGAACGTAGAATCCCTGCTCGCCAGCACGTGTCATAAGCCTTCTCAAGATCGAAAAATATGCCAACGGTTTGACAGTTCTTCATAAAGCCGTCCATTATCTGTGTCGATATTGACACAAGATGGTCAACAGTTGAACGGCGTCGTCGAAAACCACACTGGATGTTAGTCAGTAGGTTACGACTTTCTAGCCACCATACCAATCGTCCATTGATCATGCGTTCCATCACCTTGCAGACGCAACTGGTGAGGGAAATAGGAGGGTAGCTGGAGGGAAGATGACGGTCCTTTCCAGGCTTCAAGATGCGAATAACGGTGGCCTCCCGCCAGTTTTCTGGGAGTATACTGTCAACCCAAACACGATTATAGACCTCGAGTAGGAATGCCTTACCTTCAGGAGAGAGCCGTTGTAACACTTGTACATGAATACCGTCCGGTCCTGGTGCTGAACATCGCGAAGATTTCAGGGAATACTCCAGCTCTGCCATGGTGAAAAGGCGATTATAACCTTCTACGTTTCTAGAACGAAACGAGAAGCCTTGAGATTCCTAAGTTTTAATTGGAAGGAACGCAGGGGAGTAGTTTTCCGAGCTAGACACTTGTGCGAAAGCACTGCCAAAGGCATTGGCCACTTCAAATGAATCAACAATAGCTCCTGTGGCTGTTTTTAGTCCCGCTATTGGTATTTGGGTCGTTTTAGCTGCAACACGCCTTAATCTATCCCACACAACCGAGGAAGGTGTGTGTCGGTTAAATGAAGCTACAAATATGCTCCATGATGACTATTTGCTATCCTTAATGACCTGTCTGGACCTGGCGCGCATTTTCTTGTATTCGATTAGGTTTTCCAAAGTAGGGTGACGTTGGAAAACCCTAAGTGCACGCCTTTGAGCGCGAATAGCATTCCGACATTCTTCCGTCCACCAGGGGACGGGAAATCGACGGGGGTGTGTAGTCGACCGCGGAATCGATTGTTCAGCAGCAGAGAGAATCGTCTCCGTGAGATGCTGCGCCAAATTATTCACTGAGTCATGCTCGTTGTAGGTAAAGACAGCCAACTGGGTGTAAAGGTTCCAGTTGGCATGGTCCAAACGCCATCTGGGCATACGTGTGGAAAATGTATGTTGTGTCAAGAGACTAATAAGACATGGGAAGTGGTCACTAGAGTGTAAATCAGAGATGACATTCCATTGTAAGGAGACTGCCAACTGAGGTGAACAAACTGCAAGATCGAGGTGTGAGAAGGTGCTGTGAGAGTCAGAAATGAATGTAGGCTCTCCAGTGTTGAGGAGAGCTAGGTTGTGACTGTCCAGGAAATCGGCAATGAGCGTACCTCTCGCACAAGCGCGACTTCAACCCCAAAGTGGGTGGTGCGCATTGAAGTCTCCCACCAACAGAAACGGTGTTGGCAACTGGGAAACTAGATCTTCTAAATCAATGTGCGAGAAGTCATGGTACGGAGTTAAATATATATTACAGATGGTGAAATGTATGTTTGGCAGTTTAATCCATATAGCAACTGATTGTATATCAGAGTGCAATGGTAGAGTTTGCATATACACGTCATCTCTAACAAGCATCATAGCGCCGCCATGTGCCGGTACACCCTCTTCTGGTGTAACATCACACCGTATTGGGGTGTATCGCCTTAGATGGAAAGCGTCATGAGGACGCAGCTTAGTCTCTTGCAAACCTGCGACCAGAGGTTCATTTTCTTTGAGCAAAAGCTCCAGTTCTGGCCTTAGAGTCCGAATTCCACGTACGTTCCATTGTAGGATAGCCATATTGCATTGTGTATGGGATAGGTAATTGCAAGGTAACTCTTCATTACCTTGGAGTAGGCGGTTGTCGAACTAACTTAGCCCTTTTCTTTTCTCTTGGGCTGGCATTCTTGTCTGGCGCTTTTTCGCGCCTCTTTTCTACTGGGGGTCTCCCAGTGTGGGCAGATTCCAACTCCATGTCGTCTGCCGAGGACGTCCGTGTTCCGATACTGAATTTTGGTTCGAGAGCCTCGAACCGATTGGACACGGAGACCGGCGAAGATGACATTCGCCGGTCTGTAGCCATCCCAGAGGATTCCTCCGAGGAGGATCTCCTGGGAGATGTCTTTGGACTTTTCTTTCCCTTTGGTGCCTTGGGAGATATCTTATTGTCTTTGAGGAAATCAGATCTTTGATACTGGGTCTTAAACTTGATCGGTGGCACATCGTATACAATCGGTCTACTTTTTGAGCTCAGCTTCTTTGTTGGCGACCTTGCTGGTCTGCTGGATTGAACTGCGGTGCTTGTAGATGCTCTGGCGGACTTAGGTGATGTCTAAGGCTTTGGAGGTGACCTAGCTATGAGAATGTTATCTGAAATTGTTACCCCGCATTCATCGCTAGTTTGAGTTGCGATTTCCCGACACGGTACTGGTTTAGCTACAACCGAGCTATAGGTACCGGAATTCGGGATAGTGGGCTGTCGCAAACGTAAGAGCTTTCGGGCTTCTGAGAAGGACACCTTCTCTCTAACCTGGATCTCCTGGATAGCTCTTTCCTCTACATAACGGGGACATTCTCGGGAGTTTGCTGGATGTTCTCCCCTGCAGTTAATACAACTGGGAGGTGATGTACAGTCATCGTCATGGGCGATGCCTCCACAGTTCACGCAGGTAGCTCTACCACTGCATGTGTCACTTGTATGACCAAAGCGCTGGCATTTGTAACATCTGATCGGGTTCGGAATATATGGTCTTACTTCAATGGCCTCGTACCCAGCCTTTATCCTTTGTGGGAGATCTACCCGATTAAAGGTAAGGAAAAGGGTACGGGTAGGCAGATATTCGTCTCCATCTTATCTCTGAACCCGGTATACTGCTGTTACACCTCGAGGTTCTCCTGAATCTCCTCATTGCACATGCCGTCCAATGCCCGGGTGTTCACAACTCCACGGGAGGAGTTCAAAGTCCTATGCAGTTCTATGCGTACCGGATAGCTAGCTAACATATTCGCCTTAAGTAAAGTAGCCGCCTGGGATGCTGAATTAGCTTCAACCAGGAGCGTGCCGTTGCGAGATCTTGTGCAGTTCTTCACTGGGCCAGCTATTTTATCAAGACCCTTTTGGATAACAAATGGGTTCACCGATGTAAATTTCCTTCCTTCCTCAGTTCTAGTGAATATTAAGTAGCGAGGACCACTCAACTCTGCTACTTCCTTTCCAATCGTTTTCTGGTTTTTTATATTTTGTTTAGGATGTCCCATGGCGATGATATCCTCCACCATTGCAAATGTCTCCGATGGCATGCTCACATCCTGGGCGCCACCCCGGCTTAGGTGAGAGTCCTGGCCTGGACCTTGCTCACCCTAGGGTCTCACCTCCCAATGTATAGACAGAGGGACCCAATCGCCTTCAGGAGTGCATCAGCTCATGCAATGGCCCCTCCCCGGGACTGACCTTTATCAGCGGATACGCACACAGATCCTACATGATAACCAGGGGCTGGGACTTACGCGATTACCCACTCACCCCTTGCGTCACCCCATCCTCCTACAACCCGCGCGCAGGTTATCCGTCAGACTGTGTACAGGGAGGTAACAGGTGGGAGGTCAAACACAAAAGTGGACCAAAGTTGATTGGGCGTTTGGCATGTGCCCTCTCACCTCTTGGAGGAACCCAATCGAGAGTATGGCTCGGGGCCCCGGGTACGCCAAACCCGTCTCTACCGTAGTAGGAGCCCCTGGGGGAGTTTAATTTCGGAATCCTCTTCTCCTATATGAGTCGTAGACCAAGACTAACGAGCCTCATCTACCCGTTTGGAATGTTCTTTGCTTCCCCTCACCTCTTGCCTACCAGTGGTCACAAAGACACGTAGTAGGCCGTCTGGATCGGGTACTGAGCCCCTCCGCCACGGCAAGGCGACACTCCTTCGGAGGGGAAGCCATGATGGAAAGATGAGAACAGTGTAGTGATCAGAAGAGGGAGCTGGTACTGTATAAAGGATTATATGAGGTCGTACATTTTTAACCAGAGCTATATCAAGCTAGTCTGGAGGTCTGCGGTCACTGTGAGTTGGGAACCTGTAAGATGGCTCTCGAGGTCACATAAGCCTTTAACTTTTGTCCTCGGAGAGATATGCAGGTGGAGTTCCAATTTAGGTGCTTGCTGTTGTAGTCACCTGCGGCTATGGCTGGTACTGGGGAGCAGAACAGCAGCTTCAGTTCACCACATATTAACGGTCTTGTTGGTGCTACATAAATGGGGAACAGGTTTAGAGGTTCTCGAGCCGTGCTGAGCTGGGTACCAGTGGCTTTCAAGTGTCTGGTATTTGGGATGCTAAGTTGATGGTGTCAAATGGAGTCGTTAACGTATATTGCTGTTCCCACAAAGCCATCTTCTCGGTCCTTCCGATCGCACCTCATTCCAGGTAGTTTCATTTTTAAGTGTGGCTGCAGGTGTTTCCTGTATTAGTAGTACCTGGACTTTATGCATTGCCAGAAAGTCTGTTAGCTCTTCTCGCCTGGACCGCATTCCGATTGCGTTCCAGAATCGGATAATATGTTTGGACAAATCTGATTTTAAGTTGGGCGTACTAGCCATGGCGACTGCAGAAAGTAAAGACGGTGCGGATAAGCACTGTGTGCGTAGTGCGAAGTGTGGGTGAGCGCGACAGCAGCGCTTATGCCAGTGCGGCAGCAAACTGGATGCGGAGGTGACTTGGAATACGGTTGATTACCTCGTAGAACGCCGTGTCCATTTCCTCGTAGCTGGCATGATCTGCTGGAGAGATGGCAGATCTGCTCGGCTAGAGATTCCCTGGTTTCCATTGGTTGTTCTTGTTGATTGTGGAGCTAAGTAACGGGGGTTTTGCGATGTTGGTCTGGATAGGTATTGTGCGGCTAACGAGGAATTGTTCGGGTGTTTTGGGTGTGGTTGGGATGAGGAGGTTGAAAGTGAGTCTAGTGGTGCTGCATTTCTAGGAGGAAGTGCCATTGTGTGGGACTGCTTAACGTGGTTTTCAATGGGCTAGCGAGATGGTATGCCAGGGTGCCTAGTTCCATAGAAGGCTTCCTTAGGAAGACAACGTGGGTTTGGAACCCTAGGGGAGGCCTCAACTCGAGGTGGTGTTCCTTTCTTGCAACATTCCATCTCGTAGCCTGCATCCTGTCAAATAGGACATTTGGCGTAACGATAGGGGTGGGCGTTACCATAGTTGACATGTGGGCTGTGCCCCAACTACAAGCGTTCCTGTCATAGCCCTTTTCTTCAAAAAATGTACATACAGGGGAAAGGTTGTACCCTGCAGCTCAATGGGTGAACTGTTGAGGTCTACGGGGTGGTTTCTATGTCTCAAATTTGACAAAGGCAGAAAATATCCGTGTTTCTTGGCATATCCCCTCAGTGACCAGGTTTTTCCAATGCTACTCGGAAGTGGGGCAAGGGGCCTTTGTAGGGTCTACGAACATTACGAAGCTGGGTTACGTTGACCACAGGGTATTCCTTACTCTTTAGAGGGTCAGACACCTCTTCTGTTGTGATGTATTGTGCTACGTCTTTGATGGTCACGTGCAGTCGCTTTTCTTCGGCCAACGGAGTAAGCGATAAATTCAATTTTTTTCTGTCTCCAGAAACCGGCGAACATGCTATGGACTTTTGGGGAAGTTGTCTGAATGGCCTCCCGAAAGGACCTTCCTAATGTCTTCAGGGAAGCGAAGAAAGATGGACGGAGGTGCCTTATACGTACGTCTAGGCTGATAAGTTTTTGCGGTGTCCATTTGAGTTTCCGTATCAGTTGCCGCAGTGCAGCGGCGCTTTTTCCCATTTGAGGAACCAGGTTCTGCTTGAGGTGAGCAATTGAACAAGGGAAAATAAAAAGTTGAGTACCACCCATTCGGACTCTTCTTTGTGGAAATTACTAAAGTTTTTCAAGGTCTCCTTGACTTCAACCAAGTCTTGGAAACGATTTTCCACTTGCAGCTGGTGTTCGGTTGTGTGATCTTCCACGTTCCTCTGGTGAGCTGAGTAAGTATTTGTAACCTGCTGCCAACTATTTTGCGTAGGAAGTTGAGTATGCTGGTGGTGGTTCTTTTAGAATGTCCAGTATAGCGTTAGTTTTCGCTCTGTGACAGAGCATCTTTTTAAACTCTTCGGAGACGATAGTTATTGCTTCCATCGGGGTTCGAAGCCAGTAGCTACGGAATAGTGTCCTGCACGTGTTGAACATATTGAAGACGCGCCACCCTTTGCAGCCGTAATTAGGCCACTTGCTCGGGTTGCATTGGGTATTCAGGGTTGATGAGTAGAGGTTTATCCAGGAAAAGTGCCATTTTGCGACCATTAACAAAGTAGCATGTTACACTTCGTGGGTCAGTCATCGTGAAGTTTGGCGAGCTCTGGTGTGCTCAGATAAAAGAGGCCAGGACCCAAGGGCGCCTTAAGTAGTCAACGACTGTTGGCTGTGGCCATTTTATCCTACCCGCCGGTCAAGCACTTGCCAATCGTGACTGTAATTGTCTCAGTAGTATAGTGTAAAAACACAAATGTGTCGGTTGGTCGAAATTAAAAATCTCTGACCATGTAGAAATCAGGCAATGGTGACTCTCAATGCAAATGCCAATGATGAAGGTCGATATAAGCACCAATAAGGCGATGATCCACGTCTTCAAGTCTCAAGTTTGCTTTATTACTAAGTGTTGGCCTGGTGCCGGTACAAGTGGCCCGGCTTACAGGCTATAATTTACATTTGTTTTTATTTACAAAGATTATAATTTACGGTTCACTAAAAACCCATACGGTGACCATCTTTAGGTCACCGAGAATAGTGTTTCTTTGTCTTTTGGTGTCGGTTCCGTTTATATATAAACTCACCCCCCCCCCCACACACACACACACCTTCACTGGGCACACCAGAAATATGCGTCCCAGCTCGCGCACTGCACTATTTACACTTCACTGTTGATATATACATTTCCCCGCTGTTTTCCTGCGCGGGCCCCTGCTTCTGAATGTTTTCCTAGGCGAGGGCCTCTGCCGTAATATGTGTGTGGCCTAGGACCGAGGTTGCGTGGACGCGCATTAGTCGGCGAGCCGTGCCGCTTCTAGAACATTTTTATTCCAGTATGTTTGCGGTGCTTCGGCTCGCCTTTGCCAATGTTGGTGATCACGTAGTTCTCGTAGTTCCTCATGTGCGTCCATGTTGCCGTTGCTCTTTTTTCTATTGCCTCTGGGATGGCCAGAATCTGGGTTTCGAGGTGAAGAGTTTGGTCAGTGGTGAGGAGAGGAGCAGAGAGGATTTTTCTGAGGGAGAGCTTTTGGAGTGTTTGTATTTGTTTGATGGCGGTTTTGGAGGCATTTACCTAGGCCACGCATGCGTACAGGACCACCGAGAGTATAAATGATCTATAGAAAATTAGCTTGGATTTAAGTTGCAGCTGTTTGCTGCGGAAGATGGGGCGCATAACTTTAACCGCTGTCTGCCTTTGTTGGCTGCGTTTTTTTATGTGGGTCGACCAGCACATCGTGCGGTCCATGGTGACCCCAAGGTATTTGACATGCTGGCGACAGTGCAATACTTGACCACCGACCGTTAGGTCCATTGTCAAAGTGTGATGTCGCTTTGAAAAACGTATTAATTGCTAGCATTTATTGGGATTAATTTTGATTTTCCAATCGTGGAGCCATGAGAGGAAGTTATTTGTGTATCTTTGCATTTCTGCAAGGCCGATACGAGGATTTTTGTGGTGGTTGTATATTGCAGTGTCATCTGCATACATGTCGACCTTGCATCTGGGGTCCACTGGGCAATCATTTGTAAACAGTATGCACAGGAACGGTGACATGATTGCTCCTTGGCGGACGCCAGCCCGCATCACTCTCTCCCGAGAGGAAGAGTGGCCCGCTTAGACGTACAAGTGTCGATTTTCCTAAGAAGTTGTGCATCAGGTACAGATAATTTTGAAGCGCCGGGAAATTGTGGTGCAGTTTGTAAATGAGGCCATTGTGCCAGCACCGGTCGAATGCAGCTTCTACGTCCGGAAATGATGCCAACATTGAAGCTCCGTTGTTAAATTGCTCTGCTAGATCATCAGTAGAGCCCGGATTTTTATGTAATTACATATTTTAAATCCTGCCTAACATTTCAATGATATTTTTGTTTTACATTTTTTTTCATATTTGGCACGTTTCTATAAATTTTAACGATGTTACATAAAACGTACATATTTTCTGGGTTTCGTTACAATTTTATTCTTTTTTTAAAAAAATATTGTACTCACATTATAAACTACTGTTTTCACAAGTTTTGCTGAAAGCAACAAAAATCAATCTGCGAAATAGGATAGAAGTTAAATTAAGAATGCGATAATGACCGCCTCGCCTCGGTGATTGTTGTCCATTTATACCAAAGCAGGCGCCGCTCAACAATGTTGACCTCCAGTGTCACGTTTCTGATAGCGCTTTGGGCATTTACAAGGACTGAAGAAGTTGATTGTTAGCATTGTCACGGTAGTCAGCATCTTGTAATATAATAGATGCGAGGAAACAAAGTGAGCCGCTGGACAACCATCAATACAGCGAGGCGATAATACTGCAAGTCTTAGTAAAATGCCACCAGTAGCGTCTTTGCTATCCTGCCAGCTGAATTCATGGGTTAAATTAGATAGCGCCTTTACAACCGAAGGAAAAGTAATAGTCTGTCAAGCATGCAGTAAAAGAATTGGCTGTTCCATGAAATCTCAATTGGGACAACATATCAAGGATTCTCTTCACATACGCAACCAACACCTACAGTCTTCTAGAAAGCAAGATCTATTGACACAAATGCAACAGGAACTGTCCGGGAATGAATTTTTAAGACCTGTGCAGTGCAATGGTTGCAGCATAAACTTCAAATTCCTCAATTTCGCTCCTTTCTAGAAAAATATTGCAAGAAAGTTATTCCTGACGAACCTACTCTGAATAGAAAGTATCTTCATGTGTGTTATGGAGAAGTTGTTGCTCATATATGGAATGAAATTGGAGACTCCTTTATTTGGTTTGCCGTCGATGAAACTGCAGATGACATGGGTCGGTAGGTACATAGCAAATTTAGTAGTAGGAAAACTAGATTCCGAAAGTCCAGCAAGACCATTTCTAATCTATTGCAAGGTGTTAGAACAAACAAATCATTCTACATTTGCAAGATTCGTAAATGGTGGGGTGAAGATTCTGTGGCCAGAGGGTGTGTGTGAGGAAAAGGTTTTAATTATGTATTCAGATGCCGTAGCGTAGGTACTACATGATTCAAGCTGTTACTGCCTTAAGGTTTTCTACTCGAATGTACCTGCTTGGCCCATGCATTGCAATGTGTGGCTGATGTAGTAAGAAGTAATTTTCCCTGTGTGAATAAGCTGATATGAGCAACAAAAGAGGTCTTCATGAAAGCACCGCACAATATTCGGTGCTATAAAAATCAGCCCCAACACGTCCCTTTGCCTCCTGAGTCAGTACGTGGTTAGAAGCTGTGAACTTGTATTGTGAACATTTTGAAGGAGTCCAGTCAGTGGTGAACATGTTCTCTTCAGAAATAGCTGTTTCCATACATGAATCTCAGGACATCTAATGTGGCTAGCTCCTGTGCTTACATTAAAAGTAACTTCGGCTGGTTGCCTAGCACCATCAAAACATCAGGGTCCCTTCTTCCCGAATCCATGGATTTAATGGAACGTGCATCACAGAAAGTTAGCAAAGTAGCAGGAGATGTAGGAAGGAAAGTAGGTGAAAAATTCAAAGCTGTGCTAAACAGGAATCCAGGACACTCTACGCTTGTGTCCATGTTTAAAGTGCTAAATGGTGACAGTGTCCATTTACCAAAACATTTCTCTGCAAATCAGATTCCTATGCTAAAATATGCTCCTGTTACTTTGTGTGACGTGGAGAGAAGCTTCTCTGCTTATAAGAATATTTTATCCGATAGGATACAAACAATGACCCTTGATAATATGCAAATGTATATGGTCATTCGCTGTAAGGAAAAGACTCCAAATAAAAATGCCTGCTTGTTCATTGTATGTCAAGAGATAGAAAACTGAATTGCATCCACATTATACAAGTTAAATATTTTGAATTGATTGTTTCACTCACTGATAAATTGGTTCAGTATTTCAACATTGCTTTACCATATAAAATTTAAATAAAATAATTATGCGAAATGAGTAAGTTTAATAAACATAATCCAAAACAAATATTTTTTATTTCGTGATCACCTACTTGAAAATAACTTTTAGGTAAATTCTGCATAAAACAAAACATTTTCCCTATAATTAATTCTATATTTAGTAAATGTTAACTCATTGCAATTAATTTATGTACTTACAAAACCCATCAAATTACAAAATTCTGGGTAATTTGCGGTCTGCATTTAGATTTGAGGTGGTAATCTTAGCATTTAAATTATTACATAATTTTACATATTTTGTTGATATTACATATTTCATTACATATTTTTATGTTTTTGTTACATAAATATGTACATACTTCGCACCTTGATATTACATAAAAATTCGGGCTTTAGTAAACACCCTACGAGCACCAAAAGGTAAGCCAATCGCTTCCAAATTTGAAACTTTATGTTTTTCTCTTAAATAAGGGATGCAAGGAGCATAATGTAGTTCTTTTCCCCTTTCAACCTCCTTAATATGGTCTACATTTTTTTTCAAATCTGATTCTAGGGTCCAGAATTAATGCCCTATTTTATGGTCTATCAATGACATTTACTTCTATTGTTTCATAAAAATAGTGTTAGAAAATGTGTTGTCAGTGTAAATATCGCCATTTCGAAACTATTAATTATTCCTGGATATAAAAATCTTCCTACTAATAGTTCCACAAACCAGCATGCATCTTCTGAACTTAAGCAAATGAGAAATGTGTACATATGTCAGCAAGGAATAAATATAACTGCTAATTCCTTATAGCAGTATCGTGAAAATGAAATGCCTCGTCATGGTCTACAGCAAGGTTTGAGCGATAGTCAATTCTTTTAAAACTGGTGGCTATATGAAAGCTTTGAAATTCTGTCCTCTTTGTACGGCTAAGTTATAAAAACGTGAATAATGACCTTCGATTTCAGAAAACTTTAGGTATTCAAAACTCACACAAATAACAAGGACATAAATTGTGTGTTGTAACGAGAGCTACATTTTTTGCACAGTAAGATTTGGTCTATCTCTTACGTTTACTAGTTATGCGAGTCATTAAGAGTAAACAAAACTACGTGGGCTATAGCCAGAAAACTCAAAATGTATATTTCATTTGTCATAAAACTATCTTAAACATATGGCATTTTAATCCAAATTGGTTGAGCTATTTTCGAGGAAATCAAAATTTTCGAACAATTTTCCATGTAAAAGGTAGTTAATATGGAGGAATTTTCCTCAAAACATTCGGGTCGCATCCTTGAGAGATGAACTTAGATATCAACTTTGGTTTTCAACCAAATTTTCGTTTTTGAGTTGTGCTGTTCACAGGCAGGCAAACACACGCACAAACAGACACACGAACCTTTTTCTAAAAATCTGATGTGCTGTACTCACATGACTTTCTCTACTCTCGTAAGTGCAAGAGGAATATTAGAATACAGCAGGATTTGTGCGATAGTCAAAATCGTTAGAGCCATTTTCAAGAAAATAAAAATTTTCGAAAAATTTTCCATGTAAGGGGTAGTTTAGGATGGGACTATTTTCTTCAAAATGTGTCGGATCTTTGAAAGACATTAAACTTAAACACCAACTTTGGTTTTTAACCGACTTTTCGTTTTTGAGTTATGCTGTCCGCAGACTGACACACACACATACACACACACACACACACACACACACACACACACACACACACACACACACACACACACACACACACACATAGACACACGGACCATTTTCTAAAACTGCCTTTTTTGGATTCAGGGGATCTCAAAACATGTATTTCCGGTGAAATCTCGACATCGAATTTTTAGGTGCAATACAATACTTCCCCTATTACCAGTTGAGAAAGTAAAAATGCACATCTTTATTCAGGAGGCCTCAAAACATGTATCTGGTGAAATGACATCGAAATTTTGGGTAAAATACAGTTCTTCCCCCACTTACTATATGTAGTAGAGAAAGTAAAACAACGAATAACATATTTCTGTGTAAAACAAAAACGGTATAAATATTGGTAAATTCAAACAAATAAAGAATATCTCGGAAATGGTCCTATCAAAAGAAATACAAAGTACAGAGAGATCTAAATACATGTGAACCACTACGCGGTGATTTTCCACTGCACACGCGGAAACACGTCACCAGCAGTTCAAAACATGTATTTCCGGTGAAATCTCGCCATCGAATTTTTGGGTGGAATAGTACCTTAACGAAATGGTAACGGCATTCGAACTATTTTTATGTAGGCAATGGTATGAACAGGTTCCGGAGTCCGTGGCAAAGGTTATTTAGTTCGAGAACTAGGTTACGACCTGCCCAAGTTCTTGTAGTTACCTACACTTAGCTATGTCCAAGCATTTTCATATGAGCAAACCATTATGTTCATTGTCCTATTGGAGACACAAGCATAAATCACAAATCAATAGTTATTGGTTCGCCTATTGTCGAAAGATGTGCATATCGTCAATGGACAAACAATACATCAATGGGGCAAACAGTGCCATTCCACTGCAGCCGTATCGTGGAAGGACACTGGATCCTCGGGATGATGGACGTGGTCACCAATGAAGTACGAGTGACAGTGTAATGGCCTTTTTAACATTGGCAACGAAGACCAGGATGACTGTGGGAGCAAAAAGACAACTTGTCTACTAAGGATATTGATGCATGTACAAGAAGTACTGTGACAAAATGCCAATATCCAATCCGGTTACTTTTCTATTACTTCATAGTCCTCTAAAATTTTATCAAAATACACAGTCCTTGTTTCTCATCGTTAACACAGTCTTTCGTGCTATTACAACTTTAACTTCTCGTAAACTTGCCTCAGTTCTTTCAGTGTCTTTGTTCATTTTGTCTGTCACCCATACACTAAGTACGACTATGTAATCACTTGGTTCTAATTAAACCTTCTTCACGACTACCGACGCATTTTTCACGACGACACACACGCACAGCTATCTCGTACTGGCCGACTCGTGTCTACAACTGTAACTCACTGCTCTGCTGTTTCCACGCCTTTCTGTATAGGGGGATGATGTCACAAGGACCTTTGTAGACTTCCACATATGCACCGGCAATGACGCAGCCATATCTTCCTCGAAGGCTCCGGAGAAAACCCCTTTGTGTTGCCACTTCATTACTGTTAATCCCGTGTTCGCTCGCGTGAATGGTATGAGGAAGCTTGATCTTAGGCTGTTTGCTCACCAATCTGGTATGTGATGTGAAATAAGTTGGCACCGTCCGTCCTTTATTGGGCGCCGAGCCCGGCGTCAGAGTACATTTCGACCTAGTCTTTGTTCGTTTTATTTAAAATGAATTCATATATTTCTGACCATTTAGAAAGTATTTAAAGCTATTTTTGTATGTTTTGATCACATTTGTGACTTTGTACAGCACCCGATATGGCAACTGATGTCGGAACTGAGATAAAATGTTTGAGGGACGTAAAGTATAGGAGAGCCCATAGATCTTTGTGGCTAAACATACCCAGGAAAAAGGGATGAAGTGAAGGAACCAGAGGAGGCTGTAGGAGCAGAGAGATAGGCCACAGAGAGGCGCGTAATTTCCAACAGTTCCAGGCTGAAAGATCCATCCCAGTGCTGGAAGTGTCTAGCGAGGGCGATGAACGGCTCCTCGACCAAGCAGCCTTCTAGTATCCACGGGAAGTACTCGATAAAGCATCCGCATCATCTGTGCTGCCCCGCTATGCCCCACCAAATCTAGACACACACCTTAACCCTATCAATGCCAACCCTTATTCCAGAACTTAGATTACCAAGGACCCCGCCCCCCCCCCTTACCACCACTGGCAACAAAATATCTGAGTAATTTTAAAAACAAATTTATTTTAAAATTGGGTATTATATCTTGTCATGTTTATAAATGTAATATTTAGCACTTTAACATTTCCTTTTTCACTTTTTTACACGAATCACATTAGATGTTATGCCAATCTTTATTACAGAACTACCAATGAATGTGACCAGCATTGGTAAGAAAATATTTCAGCAATTTTTAAAGAAAATTTATTTTAAAATTGGATATTATATCTTGTCATGTTTATAAAAGTAATGTTTAGCATTGCTTAACTATTCCTTTTTACTTTTTCAATGGATTACATTATACCGACGATGCAGTACTGTATGGCCTTTAATTAAAACATTCAAAGACAGAATTTAAAAAATTACAGAAGATGGTCAAAAAGTGCCCCACCCATGGTAATGCTAGGATTAAAGATGAGGAGAACGGATTGAAAGGGAAATGCTGGATAAAAGATGTTGGAGGTGAGAAACCTTCCCAGAAGTCACTTACCAACCAAGGAAAATCACGAAAGGCCAATGGACAGAGCGGGCAGTCGACGGGAATAGAACCCGCGAGCTCCCGAATGTGAATCTGACATGATACCATGAAGCCACCTCGCTCTGTCATCATTTGTATACATTTGCAATTATTTTTCAGGTCCTGCTAAAGAAACTAAATGATACACTTACTTGAAATACCGAGGTTCAGTAATAAGTACCGAAAGCTACCTGACTAAATGCATTGCATTTTTACTTTCTCTACTGCATATACTGAAGTAGAGGAGGTATTGCATTCCACCCAAAAATTCGATGTCGAGATTTCACCGAAAATACATGTTCCGGGGTCCCCTGAATAAAAAAAGGCATTTTTAGAAAAAGGAACGCGCGCGCGCGCGTGTGTATGCTGTCTGTGTCAGCCTGTGTCTGTCGGTATGTGGACAACATAACTCAAAAACGAAAGGTCGGTTAAAAACCAAAGTTGGTATTTAATTTTAATATCTTTCAAGGATGCGACACGAACATTTTGAAGAAAATTCCTTCACCCTAAACCATTCTTTACATGGAAAATTTTGATTTTCTTGAAAATGACTCTAACGATTTTAAATAAAATGCCATGTATTTCAGATATCTTTATGGCAAATGAACTGTATACCTTAAATTTTCTGGCTATAGTCCATGAAGCTCAATTTACTCTGGATGACTTTTGTACAACTGGTAAACTGTAAGAGATAAACCATATCGTACTATACAAAAATGAAGATCTTGCTAAAACACACAATTTATGTCCAAATAATTTTTTTGTGGAGAGAACCATTTCGTAGATATTCATTGTTATTTGTGTGAGTTTTGGAGAATTTATACTTCTGTCAAATGGATCACTGTTATTCATTTTTATGTGTTAGTCGTGCAAAGAGAACGGAATTTGAAAGCTTTAGGAGATTTGACTATTGCTCAAAGTCTACTGTATCTCCATATTCTCCTTGTACCTACAATAAGATGAGATAATTTCTGCAAATGTTGAACTCAATTAACACGAAGGAGATATAGGAATAAGGGTTTGTAAGAATGGTTAGTACAAGAGTAGAGAAAGTCATGTGAGTGCAACACATCAGATTTTTTTTTTCTTTAGTTATGTTGCTGACACGAGGAAGCTTTGTGACATTGTTTGTGTTATATGGCCATTATTTACAAGATATGGTTTGCGAGAAACGTAATGTAAAAAAACAATTGTATAAGTGCGCGCCCTCCATTTTACAGTTGCCGCAAAGTGCCTTTCGTATCATAAACACGAAGGGAAAAAGAGAAAAATCTTCACTTCCACAAGCAATGTTTTTCTTACAATTCACTTTCATTTCTGTTGCTCAGTTCTCGAATTAAAGCTTATTAAAATTCACAGTACCATTTCACTTGAGATACGAGTAAAATGTCCCAATAACAAAATACTACATTCATCAATTAATAAGTCACTAGTACTACGCCGTCTTTAGAATCTGTACTTACCATGAGACGGCAGAAACTCTCAGACAATAAGGTTAGTTAGGTAAACTGTAACAAGAGCTATAAATAAAAGCATGCGCAAGTTTTATATTTTACTAAGTTCATCGTGTAGGTAGTCAAACGAAGTTGCGCCGCGGCAACATGTGCGACTGCATGCAAGAGGTCACAGGTTCGATACCCGTCGACGCGGACTCTGACTAAGGCTTTTCTGATTTCTTAACGAATGCGTGGAGGCTTACTTTCATACCATGATTCCCTTTCCATCTCTCCTTATTCCATTCCTTATCATCTTAAATATTCTTTCAGGCTAGTACTGTATAGTGGTGGTGGACAGATGGCACGGATACTTGCGCATGGTAACTGCTATTCTCGACACTGAGTGGCGTTGTGTGGTCGCTGTCCTCTCGGTGAGGGAGGCGCTTTCCAATACCAAATCCGGAGAGCTGGTGGCTGCATAGAGGGTCCTAGTGCTGTAATGGAGATCTCTCAGGAATTGTCAAGGAGTTCCACGCGTCTCTGTAGCCTGCCTGCATGCGACACTGTGGCCTCCTGCAGTTCCCTCACTTCATCCCTTCCTCCTGGGGGGGGGGGAGATCTGGAGATCACAGTCTCCAACTCTTGTCTACCCTTTACATTTACCTTTACGGTTGTGTAACTTATATATACATATATATAATTATTATTCATATATATAATATATATGAATAATAATTATTATTAATTTTGTTTATTTACTTATTTATTTATTAAGTACATAATAATGTATTAGTACGTCAGTAAACATACTGACCAAAAACAAAGTGACACACATCAATTATAATATTGGCTTCATTTTTTGAAGTAGTAGCTGGATCCCAAAGATAAATGTTCCACTTTTTTTAAACAGACAGTGGTTTAGATTTACCTATAAGATAGCGGATTGCGTTGAAAGTTCCAAAATAACCTAGGTTTCCTCCAGGAATCTAGTATAAATATTCCTATAATCAAAAGGGGTGAGACTATAAGTGCACTAACTCCTGTGGCTGAGCAATTACGACTCAACTCCACAACATGTTCTATGTAGTTATTCTATCCTATAATCACCGAGAATCCTTTCTCGAAGGACAAAGGGAGCTTGCTCCGAAATCAATAGTCAACTGGATCATCCTTTGAATCCCTCAGTGATAAAGAATACCACAAACGACAATATTTAATAACTTCAGGCAATGTAGCTGTGAAGTTGCATGAAAATCATGAAAATCAATGCCACAATGTTGACATTCTGTTTAAATGTCTGGAGTGACACCCTTTACCAGCCAAATCACACAATGTTGGGCGGACATATTCTGAAATCAAAATTCCAGGCGTTGGAGTTTCCAAGTGGCACCAGTTTCCTATGCGCTTGCTGAAAATCATCCAGATGCCCTGCAGATAGGTCCAGATGGTCAAACGGTTTTATTTTTATATGCCGCTGGATTTCACTGAAACCTGTCATTTTATTGGAAGGTTACGAAACGCCGGCACATACTGAAAACAGGCGAATGTTCTGTGCGCAGCTTTTTGGGACGCTAGTGTTCCGACTAGCCTAAACTAACCTCAACTAATCTCACCTTCCACTACCTGCCGGCTTCTGGAGGCGACGGGCAGAGCAGGCACCAGCAGGTACACTACTTTAGAACTGTAGGTAGTAGACGGAACCAGGAGCTTGCTTGCCAAGCAGAGACCAGTCACGTCACAGCAGTGGGTAGCAGTGAAGGTTCAACGTTTGGCACAGCAATACATGGATACGCGTCCTTGGTGAAAATCTGAATGCAGTGCTTAGAATGAAGGCAAATATTCATTCCCAAATATTCATAGGCTGGTTTACAGAAAACTAACCAAGAAAAAATAAAACGTTTAATATAAGTTGCAGTTTCATTTTGTTGTATTTTATAATTTATATAGGTGTCATTCATAAGTTTTCATTATAAATGGTATTGCCTGTCTTGGGTTTTTACGTTGCGAAATATAACTTTGTTCCTGTTACGTTTAAGAGTTCATCAGTTAAGTGTAGAAAAGTCGTTCTAGTTTTATGGTTTGCTGATTCAGTCGTTGTACATGTAGATATAAAGTAATTAAATTCAGCAAGTAAATAAACAGAGCGAAGGTATTCTGCTGCAAGCGTAACAAAGAACTATGTAGGGTAAATTGCTTGACAAGTTGGAATAAGTATGTCTGTAATCACATATATGCACTTTGTACTGCTCTAAATGCAGAATGTTGGTTCACTATTAATAGACTTTCAGGTTAATTTGACCTGCTATATGGTTAGCTGTGTCATCAATAAAGCACGCCATTGACGTAACTCGAGAGCCGCGCAGAGGCTCTAAGGTAGCAGCGATTGGGCAAACCCTGCCGGTGCCTGTTGTGGAGAATGAACGTGCACTATATACCGACTTTTCATTATCTACTTGTAATCTTTGCCAAATGTGAAATGTCAGCAAAAGTACATATAAAAAGGGTTTAAATTAAGGCCAATTGAACATTTTTGAATAATGTACGTTAGGTGGATCTCACGCGCGAATTCGCACATCCTCTATTTGTATATTAGCAGTAAGCTAATGTGTCACGCCACTTTATTATTTCAGAATGTGTAGACATTTCTTCGCTTTTGTAATTGCTTATAATTATTGTAGTTGTGACTAATCTTCATATCGAACAGAAGAACATAAGAACCATGAAAGCTTTGTTACGATACAGTTACCAAATGCCAGATTGGGAACAATCGATTTCAAAGCTACTCGCCTTTTTTGTTTTTCTACTATGGTACCACCAACAAATGGTTCCACTATGGTTCCACTAACAAATTTAATATCGAGGTTTCACTGGAAATACAGTTCTGTGGTCCTCGGATTCATAAAAAAACAGTTTTAGAAAAAGCCCCGTGAATGCCAGTGCGCGTGTACGTCTCTCTCTCTTTCTGTGTGTGTGTGTGTGTGTGTGTGTGTGTGTGTGTGTGTGTGTGTGTGTGTGTGTGTGTGTGTGTGCACGCGCGCGCCTGTCTGTGTGTGAGCGCGTGTTTGTCTGTGGCTAGTATAACTCAAAAACGAAAAGTCAGTTAAATACGAAACTTGGTATTTAAGTTCAGTATCTTCCAAGGATGCGACAAGAAGATTTTCAAGAAAATCCCATCTCAAGGTATCCTTCATTCCAACATTTTTACTTTCTAAAAAATGCCTGTAATGATTTTGATTAAAGTGACTATGTTAAGGATATTTCGATGACAAATGAAACGTCTATATTGAACTTCCTAGGATTAGCCCCTGGATGACTTTCGCATATCTGTTAAACTGTAAGAGGTAAACAAAATCCGACAATACACAAAATATGGATCTCATTAAAGGACACAATTTATATCAAATAATCTTTTGTTGTGTGTGGTAACCATTTTCCTTGTTACTGTCTTGAGTGTTCGAATACTTAAATATATTTAGTGATTGGGATAAGAAGAAACTGATAGTGAGTGATAAACATTTTTGGGCTCTGCATAAATTGGTTAAAAGTTCCTCCGATGATACGTTGAGTCGAGAAATACAACACATTGAGGAAATATCTAATTGTTATTACACTCCTATTGAACAGCAACTCGGACATCTTAAACAATTAGTTCACACACAATAGTAATACACTAAGGAATAATGTATGTAATATTAGCAAATCGCGAATCGATAAACGTCTCAAAACGCGAACACGCTTAACTAAATGACTATATTCTCAAATAGCTTGTTAGTAGCATCAGTACAACATTGTTAATCAAAAGATAGCTCTACCTAATTATTGCTAATACTTAAAACAATGTATATTCATTAATTAGAAAGGATTATCGGAATTGTTTAAAATATTTCAAACAGAAGAATTTCACATAAAACTTACAAAATATCCTATAGAATTGTTTTAATAATCTCAAATAAAGAGCTATTAAAATTTCAGTTTTGTTCGGAAAATAAACCCAACACCTATTCCAATAGAAAGCAGGCTGTCCTTGTAAGCCACTATAAAAGTAAACACAAACATTTTTAGTGACATGTACTGAAAGACTACCTAAAACCAAAAGCAACAACTAAAAGCAACTTACTAAATAATATTTCATAAATAACAACATGCTAAGGACATACATTCTATGACACGTGTTACGACTAGAGTCACTAGAACAACTGATAAACACAAGCGCCTTTTCCGTGGGCTTGAAAACGAGTCGTTCAGTCCAAGGCAGCTGCCCAACCGCCACACTCATATGCAATGTGATCTCAATGCTGGGTATTAGTAACCGCTTGCAAATTTAGCTTGGGGTCATCAAACAAAGACCGTCATTTTTTGCCTTATTATCACAACAATCACACCAAATTGACAGTTCATCAACTATGACAACTCCATAAATTTGTGGAGGTAGGTAACAACAATGTTTGCCACATCTCTTTTCATTGGCTAAGATTGTGGCTTCAGAAACAAAAGATAAACGGAGCGCGTACATTAAAACCCGCCCAAATTCACTCGATAGCCATTGTCACCAAGTAGAAGGCCATGTATTCTCCTTGTCTTGAACAACATTCTCAATCGATTGTTGTCAAATATAGTTATCATGAACAGAACTAGAAATTGGTAATTAGTAAACTTGTTTCTCTCTGTCAAAGGTTACGTCCCTTTATCTGCGTGATCACATAGGGGTTCTGTTAAGACACCTCGTGACACGGAGTGTGGCATCTAAGTTAACCTTCTAGGTCTTCTATATCAACTTGCTTCGTCACGTGTTCATAGCAACCTCAGTGTTAGGCACTTGTGCTCCTGCTTCTATATGTGACAAGTAGATGACATTAGGATGTCGTCCAGTCTATTTGCTTTCATTATCCATGGATAAGGTACAAAGACTTTCCTACACCATATATTTCTTTCTCTACTGCGTATAGTAAGTAGAGGAAGTATTGTATTCCCCCCAAAAATTCCATGTCCAGATTTCATCGGAAATATGTTTTGAGGCCACCTGAATTAAAAAAAAAAAAGCATTTTTAGCAAAAGGTCCGTGTGTATCTCTCTCTTTCTCACACACTCTCTCTATCTGCCTGTGGACAACATAACTCAAAAATGAAAAGTTGGTTAAAAACCAAAGTTGGTAATTAAGTTTAAGGATATTGTTTAGTTTAGCTTACGCGATGACTTGGTCAGAATTTCGGCGAAGTCCCACTCGGCAGTGTGTACGAATGGTCACGAAATTTGCCGCAGTTGCTGTGTTAATGCAGCGCTGCCAACAGCAGAATGTGCCTAGGAGTTTGTTGCCAATAGTAAGTTTGAATGTTTTTGCGGGAGTCGGCAGTATGCTGTTGACCTTCTTAGAAGCAACTAGTACAATGGCTAGGTTTATCAGTATATTGGATTTGGCGCCTCTGTGCTTAAATGAAGAGGCATGCATGCAGCTCCTGTACGACGAGGGCCTGTTGAGGACTCGAATGCTATGCAGGGAATGATGCCGTGCTACACCACTCGAAAATTTAAAGAAAAAAAAAACGATAATTAATAAAAATAATATAAATATAATAATATAGTACTATTAAATATAATATATAGAATATAATAATATTAAATAATAATACAATAAAATAATATAACTATAATATATCTTATATATTTAAACGAGCAATTCTTGTATTTCATATATATTCCGCGCAACTTGGAAACGGCTCTAACGATTTCGATCAAATTTTGTATTCAGATAGGGTTTTGCATTTTAAGTTCAGCTATATAGGTGTAATTCCCGAAAAAACGTGATTTTACATAAAAAATAACATTTTTTATTCCCGCTTCTACAGAGCAATTCTTGCATATACTCACGGTATTTCAGAAACGGCTATAAAGGTTTGATTAAATTTTTGTATACATGCATATTACATTCACAGCGTTTTCTCTACTCACTTTTAGGTAACACATTCACATCTCTATCTCTACTAACTCTTTTATAAACAATTTTCCATAAAAAACGTCATTTTGCACCAAAAACATTTTTAACAAGTTAATGTTTAAATTCAATGTAAACTTCATGATTTGTTTTTTAGTTACCTCCTAATAAATAAATAAACTTAAAAAAATAGTAATATAATAAAATAATATAATAATAAAGAACGAGCCAGCGTATCGTGGACCCAGTAACAAGGCAATAAGGATAATGTACACAATGAGCAAAATAATAATGAACAGAATCCACAACAATAGTATGGAGTTGCGCTAGGCGATAGCGATGTATGTCTGTGGCGGCAACGACGCGAGTGAGTGCATTTGTGTTTAATGTGTTGGCAACGAAAACTAGTGTAGTGTAAAAAGCAATGTTGGCAGATGTGAAAATCGTCTGCTAGTCATGCAGTGAAATCTAGTGGGCTATTTTTAAACTACTGTAGGCGCATGCGCAGTAAGGGCTGGCAAGTGGAAAGTGAGCTAAACTAAACAAGAGCCGTAGTCTTTGTTTACTCCGGGTGAGTCCTGTATAACTAGTAAAGCGTAAGAGATGGACCAAATTGTACTATACAAAAATGTAGAACTTGTTAAAATACACAATTTAGGTATAAATGGAATAAATGAAGGGTTTCACGGCCGGAGTCATAATTAGAAGAATATGCTTCCGGGCTGAGAGGCCGTGGTACACTTCACTCTCCCAGGCGTTTCGCTTGCAGCTACGGCAAGCATCATCAGTGGCGATGTACAACAGTCCTAGGTCTCTCGGCCGCTACTGAATTGCCGGCAGAAAGGAGAGGCAGAGACAGGGTGAAGGAGCTCACTGGACCACGGCCTCTCAGCCCGGAAGCATATTCTTCTAATTATGTATAAATGATTTTTGGGGGGAGTGAATCATTTCGAAGATACTTCTTGTTATTTGTGTGAGTTTTCCAATAAGCCACTAGCTTTAAAAAATTTTACTATCGCTCAGAGGCTACTGCATTCGTTTTTCTTCTTCCCCTGTTTCCCTTTTCTATCGCAAGCGCTTGTTACCATGATGGACAATAAGTTGAATGCGGTGTTCGCAAGATATAAAACCACCACCATTGCGAACTACCGCTCAGTCACCAAGTTTTTTGAGCAAGAACAGCTACCATTTCATACTTTTCAAGATCCATATTCTCAGAAACTTGAAGTTCTCATACATGGGGTTCCCTGCTCTTTAACGGACCAAGAGGTTCTACATGAACTCCAAACGGAAAAGTTGCCTGTCAATAAAGTGATTCCTCTCTTCTTTCGCAATAAACAACCGATGCCCCTTTGTGCAGTCAAATTGGAGCGTTCTGAGGATGCCAAGTGTATCTTCGAGTTGAAGCATATTCAGCATGCTACTGTTTCCGTCGAGTATCGCCGCAAAGCTCCTACCGTCCCTCAGTGCACCAACTGCCAACGTTACGGACATACCAAGAACTTCTGCCATCTTCCTGCCCATTGTGTCAAATGCCCCGGAAACCATCATTCTTTCTACCTGTACTAAAGCTCGTCAGATACCTCCTTGCTGTGTAAACTGTGGGGAAACCCACGCGGCAAACTATAAAGAATGTTCTTATTATCTCCAGCTCAAACACAAACAGCACCATAATGATTCTGCTAACACTACTCTGCGAGACCGTGAACCGCCACCCGTCAATGACCGTCATTTCCCGGCCATGCGTGGTCAAGCTTCAACCTCCAGCTACTGAGAGAGAAGCATCGAATCCGTCGTTGCTGGCAACTGCAAGGTCAACCTCATCAGCGTCATACACTAAACCAGTTGACGCGGTACGTTAAGCGAGCGCTGGATGAGTACCACTATTCTTCGTATCAGCGCCACCTGTCCAATATTTCCTCACTAGATAGCAGTACCTGGAAGGAAACCCGCCGCATTCTACGGGAATTACCTCTGGTACCACCTCTCCGTTCCGCAGGTTGGCACTACTCCAGTGACAGCGAAAAGTGCGAGCTATTTGCTGACTACTTTGAGACAGCCTTTACACCCAACGCAGTCGCTGATGCTGTTCATAACTCCGCCATAGAGGACCAGCCTCTTCTTCCTCCGAGTGTTCCTGTGCCCATCAAGTTTACTTCACCGAGCGAGGTTCGCCGCCTATTGCACATACTGGTATCAAAAGAGGCTCCTGGTCATGACTGTATGGCCAATATTGCTCTTAAAATCTTTCTCGCAAAGCCCACGCCTTTCTTGCCTCTCTCTTCAATGCTGTACTCCACTTAGGTTATTTTCCTACCTGCTGGAAACATGCCAATGCCGTTCTGCACAAGCCGGGAAAACCTGCACATCAGCCTTCCAGTTATCGCCCAATAAGTCTTCTACCGGCCCTGTCCAAAATTTTTGAGAAGCTTGTGAATATCCGCATTTGCAAATTTTTATCCGCCTCCTCAGTGATACCACCCTTTCAATGTGGCTTTCGCCAAAGGCATTCTCCGGTGCACTATCTTCTTCGCGTTACTGAACACATCGCTCAAGCCTTCGAGAGGAAACATCATTGTTTAGCTGCTTTCTTAGATTTCAGTCAAGCTTTTGACAAAGTATGTCACCGTGGCCTGTTGTGTAAACTGCATAATATTGATCTTCCTGATTACCTGTATCAATTAATTTACAGTTTCCTACTGGATCGCACTTTCTCCGTCACTTTAGATTCAGACCGTTCCTCCTCTGGGCCCGTCCTCGCTGGTGTACCTCAAGGTTCCGTCTTAGGACCTACCCTCTGCAATATCTACATCTCAGACCTTCCTCCCCTGCAGTTTATCAATGTGTCCACGTATGCCGACGACACAGCCTTGTTTAATTCCCACGAAGATATTCATGCAGCTGACAATCAACTTCAAACTACTCTGGATTCTTTATCTCTATGGCTAAACTCATGGCGCATCGCTCTCAACCATAGTAAATGTGAAATTATGATTTTCACTCTCCGCCGGCCCGCGTCTCCTGCACCTGTTTTGATAGATAACATCCACATACCTTGGAAGCACAAGGACGCAACAGTAAAATATTTGGGAGTACTGTTTGACCGCCGACTTACCTAGAAGGCTCACATCAACAGTAAACTCAACTTGGCTTATTCCCGACTTTCTAAGCTTTATCCTCTGATTAACCGTAAATCTTCTCTGAAAAGTGCTACAGTGCTTTTACTTTACACCTCTTTACTTCGTCCTCTTCTCACGTATGCTTGTCCCGTGTGGGGTGGCGCAGCTTCTAATAAAATTGCAGTCATACAGTCCTTTCAGAATAAAGTTTAACGCCTCGCTCTTCATGCTCCCTGGTTTATCCGCAACCCTCAGCTACACCGTGAACTTGGAATTCCCTCCACAGCGGACTTCATCCGTCATCAGACTCATCGCTTCTATGGTCGTCTTCACCAGGTCCCAGGTGCGGTTTTGTTCTCCTTGGACCATAGGTCGCAGCCTCCAAACCGCATCCGCAGTCGTCTGCCGCAAGATCTGCTGCTACCACCTGACAACCCGTCAGACACCGCAGAAGAGGATTGACATCTACAACATTCTCACCATGTGCTTGTTCCTGAGGGGCCTGTAGAGGTCGACCTCATTCTTGTTCAGACTCATGTTCTCATTTAGTGAGTTTTTTTCTTTGGTATCCAGATTTATTTCCCCGTAATTCTCACTTATCTGTATAGCGCTGCAGCGCTGATCGATAATAAAGGCAAATTAAAAAAAAAGGATTGTCTGGTTTTTGAACGCCCTGTTTCTAAACTGAACACAAATATTAATAAAAGAAAACATGGAAACGACAATTTCATTTTGAAGATTTTCTTGAAAGAATATCTAATTATGTTTCTTCACAAGTGTGTAATACTTGTAAGAATAATATTGTGAAGCTAAATGGCGAAAAGTTGCGGTATAAAATTTGTGGATATACCAGAATGTATTAAGAAGCTATCTTCCATGTAGGACCAATTATGTAGTCCTTATACACTGTTTATGCAAATACGACTTTTAAAAGCTTTTGCACTTCTCACAATTATTTATGAGTAAAGAGTTCGGTTGTAAATATTCCAATTGATATCAACGAGTACCTAAATGTTCTACCCAGATCTTTCGATGATATGGCAACAATGCATTTACAGCTAAAGTGGCATATTTTGCACAAATCGTACTACATGTATGAAACAATTACACCAGCAGTTGTCTGTGTCGCGTTGAGATACTTACAAGAAACTCCACTCTATAAGAATAATGGTATCCAAATAAATGAATTGTATTTAAAGAGATATGAAAACAATACACAGAAAATGTGGAGTTCATCGTCGACAATAAAGCTAAAGAGACAAATTCTATGTAAATCAGGGCCGAAGATGAAACTGCAATAGAGTATGAAAGTGAGGACGACGAAGGAGAAGTAACTTTAATGCCAGAAATAAAATAGGACCAAACACGATAGAGATAGCGGCACCAGCGCAGGCAAAGGACCAGTCACTTGGCATTTAATAGAAAGTTTCGATGAGCTTTGCTTTCCTAAAATATTTGCCGGTCAGCCTTTTAACATGCCAAAATATCTTACATATAGCGATCGCGCTAAATCTGAATGTAGACGAGTTGATCGCAGATCTTCCTACCAAGCAGACTATTGTTCATGAGCAAACAGAAGATAGAAGGATAATGCGTAGCTAGCATGAATATGTACTTGAGGAAAACAAAATCCTCCAGTAAAGCTGATGCAGAGAATTTACTAAATGTGTAATTTATCAATAATGTAATTAAAGTTGACAACGGCTATCAGTTCAACAGAGACATCCGATTTATTCCAGCATTCTGGGAGAAAAAGGATTTAATAGCAATGTTCAGACACTTAGGAAAACCGACTTTGTTTCTTACCCTATCTGCAGCAGAAAGTTGGTGGCCCGAACTGCTTTTATCGTTATACCATATGAAACACAATAAGAAGTCAACTACGAAAGAAGGACTTGAAATGAGCAACAATGAAAATACGCTGTTAATTAGGGATGATCCTATTACGTGTGCTCAATATTTCAATTATGAGATTTCGTCTTTCTTAAAACTACTTACAGCAGAGCACAGTACATTTGATCAGCATGCTGTTGATTACTTTCGGAGGGTAGAATGTCAAATGCGAGGCTCCCCGCACGTCACCACAAAAATGGTAGCAGAGCGTTACACAACAGATGGTAGCAGATAGCGCGTAAAATACACTTAACACCTTGAATTCATTACGTTTGCACTTCAAGTTTAAATTTGTTTATATTTTTCATTCTTATCTTGTTACATCATATAAATTTACGATGTCGTTGTCAAATTTAGACCTGTTACGTAAAAACGAACTGGAATTCTTGTTAAAAGTTCGAAATATTTCTTACGATAATACTACAACTTTACCTGATATGGTACGTTTACTTAAAGAAAATATGGGCAGGGAAGTATCGCTTACTCATCTTTCGTCTAGGGATTTGGAAAATGCGGTACAAGATATTCGATTCCAATTACTGGAATTTATAAACCTTAAGATAGAACTAGGAGTTCCATTCTCCTCTGTCATGTTACGCCGTTATAAGACACGGGTTGGGCATTATATAGACCGCTTACACCAGTTAATTTCGTTTAAGCCGATGGCTCAACAAGTTTTAGAGTTAAATAATTTACTCCAACAATTTAGTGAACTACTTAAATTTCCGGATACTCTTACAGGTACCAGTGCAACCGATTTAAAGAACCTTGTACCTAATTTGAGGAATGAAGATCTTGCTTGCGAAAACTCAGTTCAGACACCAATAGATTCATTTAACGTTGCAACTTCTAAAAGACAATCTATACCACCAATTTACTTTAAAGCTTTAGAAATACCGCATCCTGCTCAGATATTACTGGACAAAGCACATTTTGTTGTTAATACATCGGAACAAGCACTTGACTTCTTAGACACTTTAGTCACGTTACAACAACAGTTAGATGGGTCCAAACACTTAGATTCGGATATATATATATATATCGTATGTTATTACCATTAGTGGAGGGCAATTTAGAATTTTTGTTACAAACAGCTTTAACTGATAATTTAAAACTTTTTCAATTTAATACTTCTGTATTAAATTTTTTCTTGCCTCCACGGATAAAATCGCAGTTGTTAACACGTCATTATTATGCCATACAGGGGGAAAATGAAGAGCTTCTGGGATTTATAGCCCGCGTACGTAAGTTTGCGCGAGTTTTTCAACTTCGAGACACAGAACAACAGATTTGTGATCTAATAATTTCAGGGTTGAATGACCACACACGCTTAAGAGGTATTTTTCATTCACGACCGTCTTCCTTTCGCGAAATAGATGCTTTGGCACATTGGATACAGCAGAATTCTAAATTGAGTATTTCACCAGCAGTAACACCCTCGACCCAGAACTCGAGAGTTTCTCAAGGGCCAAATGGAACACAAAATTTTTCATTGCAAAAGAACTTTCACGATAAATCGGTAGGACCAGTTCAGACCAATCAACCAAAGTTGGAATCTCAACCATCACCTTGTTTTTGTACATTTTGTAATAGAAGGGGACATGATCTGGAATTTTGTTTTTTACGTAAAAAGTTAGATTTTCAGCCACAAAGAAAACACTAATGACAGTGTCTGAATTGGGCCATTTCCGCATTCATTACAGGGGAATGCATATCTTTGTGTGGTGGTAGATAGTTTTACTAAATTTTTTTGGTTTTACCCTGTCCGAGCTTCTACAGCTTGTCCTACTATTTCTGTGTTATCATTCCTTTTTGCTTCGTTCGGTTTTCCGGCCGTATTAGTTACAGACAATGCGTCGTATTTTAAAGCACGAATTTTTCATACATTCCTGTTTGAACATGCTATTAAGTTAGTTCATACTTCTCCTTATTATCCATGTCTGTCTTTAGCACAAAGAGTGCTCTAATCGCGTTTCACTCACATGATTATAGCCTTTGGGACACGCGTCTTACTGCATTACAATTGGCCTTTAATTTGGCACAACGTGAGGCACATTCTCGAACTTCGTTATAATAATTCGAGGCTTCCTGTTTCCTTTAACTTAGGAGATTTAGTACTTCTTCGTAATCATCCTATAAGTAGAGCATCAAATCATGTTACAGCAAAATATGTGATATGCGTAATGGACTTTCATTCCGTTTACAACATTGTGTATCTGGCCAAGTCACCACTGCTCATGCTTCGCAGTTACGTTTGTTACCTCCTAAGTCAAATTGAAATCCCAAGCAAATTAGCCCTTTAAACATTTTGGCCTTCTAATTGAAATTTTTTTTGCTCGGCAAGCTCGCCTCGTACTGGGCTTAAAAATCTTGGGGTAACTTCAGCTCTAAAATCTCGTCTTCTCGTTCGAGCTGAAGGCCTTAAGCTTGTAGTTACCCAGTACGAGACATATCATAATTCTTGCCTTTCCTATTGGGAGTCTAAATTTTCCTTTCTTGTGTATGTTATTTTAATTTCCTGTGTGCGTGTCGGGATGTATGTGTGTGCATAAATGAGGTAAGCTACCGGTAGCATGTATTAGAATGTATTAGCATGGATTAGCACGAGTCAGTGAATGTTTCAGTATTATAAAAAAAATTTTTCTTCATGTTACCCCTTATCTTCATGTTCCTTTGTGTTGTGTTGTAGAAGTGGATCCACGTCTTAGTTTTAGGTATTCCTTTCCTTCTTTTACTAGTGTATACAGCAATAGCTACTATTCTAATTTATGTTGTTAAATTTTAAAAATGCTATTGCTTTATTAAAAAAAAAAAAATTGTAACATTACCATAACTTTATAACTTGTTGGTAATTTGGAAATTGTTATGATTCAGCTTTTTATCTTACATTTTAAGGGATGTTTTTAAAAGTGTTATTTATATTATGTCTTTTAAGGAATTGTATTAAATTCCAGTTGTAGGCTTATCATGTATGGTTCTCATATATATTCTATGTGAAATTGCTGCCTGCTGCGTTATTTCCCTAATTTGCTTTGTGATGCCTCTCTAGTTAATCCCATGCCTAATTATTTTGCATGTCCGGACCTGGCCTTCAAGAACGACAACAGCTGCTGTTCCTGTCCTGCTGGCCAGTTTCGTCGGCGGGGGGGCCATTGAGCCGTTATTTTACCTAGCATCCAAAAGACAGCCATCAGTACAATTTCGCCAAATCTAAAAACAAGCAACGACATGGTGCTTCAACAGGAAACCTGCATATCTACACCGAGAATTCCACGGCCTCTTGCGGGAACCGCCGAAAACAGCGGCGCATCAACAACTAGTCATCCCTGTCAAGCCAGGTCCGGAAACGTGAGACAGTGAGTCGACTTTGGGATTTCAACGACGGAGGAACTGTCTGCGAAGCATGGGCAGAAAAAGGTGGCTAGGTACATAGGGAGGCATCATGTGATTATACGCGAGTAATTGCTTTCTAAATTATCTTTACTTCTTCTCTTTCCATATTTATATAACTAAATCGTTACCATGTGAGTAAAACTTCTTCTCTTTTCATTTTATATAACTAAATCGTTACCACGTGAGTAAAAACTTTATCAGCATGGCAGGAATTTTCGAAAGGTTAATGTATTAAAACCATCATCTCACAAAAGGTATTGTCAAGTGATATTCTTTTCTAACCACTGTAAAGTGGCGACACATTCAAGGTCTATATAACTCAAGGTGTTAAGTTTTGTATGTTTGTAGTTCTTGTAATAAAGGCAAGCATGACTTGCTAATTGCCAGTGTAATTTCTTTAAAGATCCACGGTATCCTAAAGGGTTAAAAGGTGTCAGTGGGTTGCACAGACTTAACAAGAGTTACGTTCTACTGCACCCCAGTACAACGTTGCAGTACGTCACAGCATAAACAAATGTTTTTCTGATTGAAAGATTCTCCGAGTTATAATCCATCAAACAAAGAATCAATCAAAGAAATTTTAAATATTATTGATAAATACATCACTTGCGAGTACAATGAAAATGATCCATACATGGCATTAAAGGTAGGAAGAATAAAATGTCATACAGGTTTCATTTTCCTTCACCTATGAGGCCTAGGGTCACTATTTTGACTGAATTGCCGGAGGCTGAAAACAACAATGAATCAACAACCTGAATAAAATAAAGAATTTAACGAGATACTTTTATAAAAAGTTGGAGTCAATTTCTTTGGTAGACATTTTAAAGAAACTTGATTTGACTGGTACACAGTACTTGAATGCAATAATATCATTTTTTAAGCAAACACACGTGTTCTTAAAAAGATCTAGTTTAGAAGTTGGTGTTAATGCTTACAATAAAGACATGCTACACGTGTTTGAATCTAACTTGGACATACAACTAGTTCTGGAAGAGTACGGACTGGCAACTTCTATAATAAGGTGCATAAGCAAAATAGAGTCTGGGTAGTCAAAACTTCTGAGAAATGCAGAGAAAAACGTACAATCAGGGAACCAGAGCTTAAAGGAAAAATTGCTCAAATTAGCCAACGGGGTTTTAAACAGCAATTTAATGTCTGCTCAAGAAGCAGCTTATTATCTGCTTTCTCTCTCTATTGCAAAGTGCAGTAGAAAGGTCATCTTCATAAATACTAGTCCGTCACAAGAACGGGTAGTGATGCTGAAGAACAAGAGAGCCTTAGAACAGCTGCCGATCGATTCGGAAGACGTTTATATGCAAGATGTTATACAGAAATACTGCTAACGTCCAAAACATTAAGAGAATGTGTGTTTAGCAGAATTTGTGGCTATTTAATAGAAACACACCATATGTTCTAAAGGTGTACTATGGTTGAATTTTCAACAATTGCCCTTTAATTTACAACGAATACTGAAATATTACTTTTCAAAACTGCAAGGTTAGCCGATTGCTGCCATGTCCTGTGAGCGCAAGGGAAGGGTATGACAGATTTAATTCTCATACTATCTACATAAGAACGCCTGGCAATTAGGTGACCCTTCGTGAAGTTGGGTATTTACTATTGTGAAATATACTACATGTGCATGTGTTTACTTCCATGTTTCGTACTGATAAGCATCGCGTGGCCACCTGCTTGTAGCCGGTCTCGGGTGATTCAGGCAAACAAACAAACAAAGAGGTAACATATTCAACAACGAATACACGGGTATGGCTATGCTCTTTGCGAAGAAGCACCAAAATGCCACTATGACTTGAAGACTGTATTCTGAAAGTTGACCGACATTTACCTTCTGCCTTCTGTGTGCCTTATTCCGCGTATAGAGATGCAATTAAGAGCTAATGGATCATCCGAGGTATTATTTATTTATTTTAACCATTTATTTTTCTCATCATATTTAGGCAAAGAAGAGAAGAATCGCATACCTGTTTGCAAAAGATTCTTAATTAAATTGAAAATTCGGATGCCAACAGACAGTTTTATGGGAGATGAATGTTATTAGGTCATCGACTCCGATACAAACAAAGATAATCTCCATTAGTGAGCTCCTGAGAAGCCTCACTGCTTACGACCACATGACACACCAGCTCAGTGGGCTGTTAACGTGCGGTGCGGTATTCTGGGAGACATCGTCATAGGGCCAGTTTATTTAGCACCTAGACATGTGGGGCAGCTTTACTTACAGTACCTCCAGAATAGCCCGAATATTGAGAACCATGTAAAAGACGTGTTGACTTAATTAGCTCCAAATCACTGGCTTCATCATAATGGTACTCCATCCCATTATTCTAGCAGGGATGCCAATGCATGACGCGGGGTGTCATTTTCCTACTTTTTCCCTCCACCAAGGTGTGTTGCATATAGTCGGCTTTAGAGCGGCACAGTGCTAAAAGAATAGAAGCTCTTTGGACGATAGGCAGACCAAAGAACAAAACATCGAATGGTTTAAATCTCTTGTCCCCTTCATTAGCAGCTCTGTTCTAGAGGAACTCAAGGAAAGTTCAACAGCGTCTACCTATCTTGTACGGCAGAGCTTCGTTGTGGTTGCATTCGGTGGCAGGGAGACCGTATTCGGAATGTATCAAAAAACAGGGTTTACGGAACGGAAACCAGAAAATCCAGAACATTTAAAAGAGAGGATAAGTGATACCTGTACTTTAATATCAGCACAAATACCCATCATAAAAGTGAGAGGTGCTTACATTAGTGGTCGCCAAGGTAGACATCAGTTTGAATATGTTTATTTTAATGAAATAAATGTAGAGTAGAATTAATAGAATACAACCTAATTCTGGCGTAGCTCATTTCAGCAGCTTCTATTCATCTAAGTTGGTTTGTGGTTAACCCTAGAATGCATATGCAGAGCTTCCGAGGTCCTATTACCTAATAATCCATGCACCATGGTATTGTTTGAAAAGTGTGGCTACTGAGCTTGTACGTAATCTTCAAATAAAGCCTTGGGAATCTTCTGTTAAGATATCAGCCATATATCTAATTTATTTTTCATATTATCATTTTTTTCATAAATTGTTGAAGAATGCATAAGCAGGGCCTCTAAGGTCCTATGCATATCTAAGATTAAATTTATGTGTTACAGCAATAGTTGGGCAACAATGCACTTAGTGGACACTACTTTCTTAGTATTCCATTGTTACAACAGTTATTTTGAAAGGGAATTATTACATTGTTGAGATATTTGAATACTTTTTATTAATATAAACTTCCAATTAGAGTATGTTGCTTGTGACACACACTTACCAAATGGCTTCGTCCTCAAGGTGTAAGTCAAATAACCGAAGTGTGGGTGCTTCAAGTTCTTCTTTTAAGAGAACAGTAACTGAATGGCTAGGATATGATATTTATGTTTCCAGCCCTATTATACGGTTCTGAGTGTTGGACTCTAAAACAAAGATGTTCTGAGAAGTTGCGGAAATGAAATTCTTGAGGTTTCTGGCGGGTTATACTTTAATGAACAAACAGAAGAGTATAGATATTCGAGAACAGTTGGGAATATTCAAACTAACAGACAAAATAGGAGAGTACAGGGAAAGGCGATACAATCATGTCTGCTGAATTGAACATGATAGGATTCCTCAAAGAGTATTAAATTACAGGCCAAGAGGACAACGGAGTCGCGGGAGACCTGCTAGAAATTGGACAGAACAGCCTTAGTTTGGAGTCGGAACAGATCACTCATGGTCTAAACCTTGTTTGTATGATGATGATGATGATGATGATGATGATGATGATGATGATGATGATGATGATGATGGTGGTGGTGGTTGTATCTTTATACATACACTCAATTGCATTAGATAGATGTTGAGGAGTTCCGATATCTTTTAAAGTTTCCCATAGTCTGTTTTGTTTAATGTGTTCAAGATTCTTTGGTAGTCTATGAATGTATATAATCTATATGACATATAATCTCTAAGTCGGGATATTGAGTTCTCTGTGTTTCTCAATGATTTGCACTAAGGTAAAGACACCATCTATGTATACAGGATCTGTTTCCTGTCGGAAACCATTTTGTTCCTCTATGAGTAACGTTTCAGTGATTATGTTTAATCTGTTGCTATTTTCGCATATATTTTGTAGGCTGAGTTTAATAGGAGAGAGAGAGCCCAGCCGAGAATCGGATCCGGAAACCCTCGCTCTACCAACTGAGCTATGGGACCAGTCATTGTAGTTAGTGTTTGTTTTCAAGCATTGGTCTTTCATTCAACAATTTTACAATTCTGCTTACGCGAACGCGCTATCTAGGAGAAACCACCTTGAACGAAAAGCGGCTTGTGTGGGTCACATGATACAAGGGGCATTGAATGCAAGACCAGTCTTCGTTGTTTTCCCTCCAGAAATTTGGTAGTCCAGTGTCAGCCAACTGAATGTTCTGTGATATCAGCGGCAAGTCTCTCCCTGCTCTTGACTTTCAGCTATGAAGACAGATGACACAAGGGGAAAAACAAAGTTACGGTTTTGTTATGCAAGAAGATTGTGTGCTGTACTTTCTACCTGTATGGTTGTAAGGGAAGACCTGACTTCCTTTACCTCCCCACCTTGCTTACGAATAACCGAAGGGGTTGTAAAGAGGAAACATTTTAATAGCAGTTCCCAATAGTTCAAAATGCGTATAGTTACATTAAACAGAGGTATTATCAACTTTACAGTGGGAATTATTAGTGTCAAGTCAGTCAGTAAATACTCTTTTACGATATGTAGTGCTGGGAAGTGTGTTGATCCAGAAGTGCATTAGGTGTTCAATTACTCCTGTGCTCTTACAGAGGATTTGCCCAAAGAACTAAGCAAAACATTTCGTAAACAAGTTTGGAAAATATTCTTGTTTTGTACCAACCCTATTATGTAGTAAATAATAACTACCCAGTGCTGAATATGGTTGCCTATTCACTGCGAAATTGGTCGTATAAACAACTGCAAAGTATGGAACACTGATGTGAGTTCCAATTCAATGCCAAATAAACATCCACATCGATCAAAATAGCGTCTCTGCAACCAAGGATACATTGCTTTAAGTTCTACGGTTTATATACTTACAAGATAAAGGCTTGTCACCAACCTAGTTGCTGCAATTTACGCCAACTATGCCCATATCTTTACAATTTGGAGAGTTTTAGAAACAGTTGCTGATATCGATTCCAATTGAACAGATGGAATGTTACCAAATCTAACTATAGAGCACTATAATGTGAGAAATGTGCCAAAATTGGCATTTGGTAAATTTCAATAGATTAGGCTCTCTATAACACATGTGACTGAGTTAGTCAATTTGTCAAAATTAAGTAACACTTACTACTTGAGAAAAGTACAAATTTCAGATTTTTAGGGAATCTCTATGTGTACCCCTGACTTTCGCATCAATACTACGAAAAATAAGGGAAGATCTTTTGCATGCTATTTTCTTATATGCTGGACTAGACTTTTACGTAATGAAAAACAGCATTTAACCTGATCTGGTGTGCAACGGATTTAAAGGAATGTCACAAAATGGTGATGGTGTAGTTTTTGTACATCTTAAAATCTGTATTATTGTTGGCCGTATCAAATTAATTATAAATTTAATAAGTGTATAACTCCAACGTTTGTCTGATGACTTAATAATATATTGTTATTTGTCTTTTTGTTTACTTTGTCAAATTTGGCAACCCACAAATGGGAAGTTGTTGTTTCGTTTCAATAAAATATTCGCTAACACGAGAAGCGACATTTCAAGTATTATGAAAAACTAAGTGCAAAAAAGGCACCAGGAGCTTGCTAGAAAATTGAATACTTACAAGAATTTAAGAACAGGCATCAAACCATGTTTTTGTTCGTAGAAACACACATACCAAGCGAAATTTGCTATGTGCAATTCGTTTTCTTTTTACTGCTTCTCTTTTTTAAAATTAAGGCAACCTTTTTAAGGATTCTACATTCTACACAGTGATTTACTAAAATACATACATTCATATGGGTTTGAAGATGAAGTTTAGTACTACTACTAATAATAATAATGATAATAATAATAATAATAATAATAATAATAATAATAATAATAATAATAATAATAATAATAATAATAATAATAATAATAATAATAATAATAATAATAATAATAATAATAATAATAATAATAATAATAATAATAATAATAATAATAATAATAATAATAATAATAATAATAATAATAATAATAATAATGCTAATAAACAGTAGTAATTAAAAATTACTATAAATAATAACAAAAGTAATTGTTCTAATGATAATAGTAAGAGACATAACAATAGTAATATTAATAAACTAATGGGAATAAAATAATAACATTAATAACAATATGGCGATAACAATAGCAATAATAACAATGACTAAAGATAATAAAATGTAGCAATAGCATTAATAAGAAACAAAGAAATGCCAATAAAATATTACGCGCCCTCTGTTTGCATGTATTTTGTAACGGCAATTTACAATCTGTAATCCGTAATGTTATATAATAGCAGCATATATAGGAATGAGTTTATTCCCTGGGAAATGAAGTCCTACAAGTGAAGTGGAAAATATTCTAAGACTGTTCTTGTCTATTATCACTCGCTGCACACGCTACTTGATGCCTGGGGAATTCCGTTCCCGCTCGCTTCTCTTACAAGCAGAACAAAGTTCACTCACGCCACTTACTGGGTTTACACCGGGGCGTTCTGGAATTCTTCTAACACACAAAGTGTTATCTAATTACACCAATGCCGTGTGAATTGAGCCCCTTGGTATAGGAGTCTTTCCTGAAGAAAAAAAAAACGCGATGTTACATAAAAGAGAACATCTTTTATGCCCGGTTCTACAAAGCAATTCTTGTATACTGAATGCCCCCCCCCCCAAAAAAAAAAAAAAAAAAAAAAAGAAGCTTAGTGTGTTGTGCGGGATGGCAAATTAATCGGTTTTCAAATAGGAACCCCATGTCTGGAAATACACGGTTCCATGCCCAGCATGGTCACCGGATCTGACACACTTGACTATACCAGGTGAGTCAGCTGTCTCTTATTCTCGAGTTTTATGCAATCCGCATTTTATAGTCCAACATGAAAACATTGACCCCATTACTAGGTTCTACCTGCGTGTTTAACATGGATGTTAAACACTCCATGAAATTAGCACTAATATAGATGTTATCGCATCGCCTTTTAATATATTCGTAATTAGACAGCTGACGTTTGCACTTCTGCAAAATGTTCACTGGGACCAGCGAATATTACCTCTTAAACGGAATGCTTACCACACACGTTACTAGGTAGCTCAGTTGAAACGAGCTCAAGACTCCGAAGTAATCTGTCTGTTGTGAAGGTGGTTCGAATCACCTCCATGTACCGATTTTTTTTACCGTGCAATCCTCACAATTTACAAATTATTATTCTGAAAACTGTTTTTATATTCATTTTTATTGCTTTATTTATGTTTTATGGCATTATTTGATGTTTCTTTATTGGTGAACTACAATTAGGTAGTTGTTTAAACATACCTATAGATAGGTGCAGTTGAAATAAGGATCATTTATACACATTTGAACACAGAAAGCAAGGAAATTACATTGTCAGAGTTTCACATAGAAGTTAAACTCAATTTTGCAGACAATTAATTATTGTGCTATTAAAAATGTTTCATAGTGATATGTTTTGCGACGCTGAAATGACCCTTTTTCTATTCCTGCAACACGACTCCTCTAACGAAGCAAGTGCTCGAACTGGTGACCTTCTTGGGTAATGCACGCCTGGGCACGCTGTTGGATGGAGCCCCTGACTTGGTGTAGCATGGCGGGTTGAACATCTACAAGCCACTGTAATACGCCGAGGAAGGGTTTCTAGATTGCCCAGTTTCTCTTCATAAATGCGTTCTTTTAAATAATCACAGAGAAAGGGGTGTCAGATCGAGTGATCTGGCAGGCCAGGAGACTGGCCCTTGTCTTCCTATCCAATGACCAGGATGTGCAGCATTCAAATGATTGCAGACGGTCCTCGACCGATACGGAGGAGCGCCGTTGTGTTGAAACCACATCGTCATTCGCTCCTGCAGTGACACATTCTCTAATAAGGGGTGAGCTACGGAGGAATTCCAGGTAGCGTGCTCCTGTTAGATGCCCCTCGAAGAATAATGGTCCAACAAGGTGGTCTCCCAAGATTCCATACTAGACACTTACACCCCACTGCTCTTGTAATGTTGCCTTCCTTACCCAATGAGGATTATCAACACTCCTATAGCGTATATTGTGACGACTTTCAGTTCCATTATTGTGGAATCTTGATTCGTCAGAAAACAATATCCTGGATGCGAATCCCACATCACTTGCCACTCGCTCCAGCAACCATTCACAAAAGGTTACTCGAGCTTCGAATTCTCTCCCGTAAAGTGCTTGGTGTTGGTGCAAACGATAAGGATGGAACTTATTAGTGTTCAATATTCACACTACAGAAGATTAGCTGATGTTCACCTTCTGAGCAACTGACCGTGTACTAGTATGCGGATTGTTCTGGGTGGCGTTCAAAACTGCTTTTGCATTAACACCCGATGTTGCTGATGCGTGTCTATGAGGAGGCATTCTTGCAAGTGACGCTGTTACATGCAGACGCCTTTCAACATTCCGGAAGGTGTTTGCTGTTGGTTGTCGTCTGTTCGGATATCTCTCCCGATATGGATGCTGAGCCGCTGGTGTATTTGTTCTTGCTTCTCCGTAGATCAAAAGCATATCTACGTACTCGTCTGTCGAATACATAATGGAAGACTGACACAAAATATCATACGACAGCTTACGTGTGTAGAACGCAGGGGTCGGCATTCGCAGCACACTACATCATACCAGTCCAATGGGGCAGAAGTCATTATATCTGTTCAATTACAAAATGCAGACAACCAAAAACGATTTAAATTATAATGTCCTAAACCCTTAAGGACTTAGTAATTAGATTATTGTGAATTCGGTTTCCAAGTTTTGATGAACATAAAAAAAAAAAAAAAAATATTTACAATGCTGAGACTCGAACCTGTGTCATTGGGGGTTAGCGAAGAGTGCACGTTACAATCCTATTGCGCTATTTCGAGAGTTGACAGAAAGCACCTACCGCGTGCAATAGTAGGACTTGTATGCCTGTCTCTATGCCATTGCCACCTCGCAAGTTTTCGTTCTTGATTTAGCATTTTAAGACAGTTTTAATCATTTACTGGGCTTTTAATATTATTACTTAAATGGCAAAAGCTGTTATGCATATTAATTGAGATGCACGAGGCGTAGTTCACTCAAAAATGTAAATAAACTGTTGTTTAATAATATGTCCGTTTTGACTGTACGGGTACATGATGGATGAGGCGTGTCTCTAAAGGTTTCCCAATTTTTGGCAGCCAACCCCTGCTCTAAGTACAAGAATCCACCATTTTCTTTTTAGCTTACGTTGTTAATGTACTCATATGATAGGTCCATTTTTTCCGAGGCGTTTACTGAATTACGTTGCTGTGTATACTCTAATAAAAAGTTTGTAAAATCGGCCGGAAACCGGAATTCACTCTCAGTAAACGAGTCGTATGTTTTTTAGGTGTACTTTAGCGAGAAGTACGTTCTGTTCCTTAAACCACTGTTGCTCTCTTTAAGAACGTCAAGCAATACATATTAGTAAGCGCAAAACTGGACTAAGACGCACATGCCGTTAGATGGGTGGCCTACCTTCCAAAAAAATAAGGCGCGGCTGACTCACCTGGTATACTGTGGAGTTGTATGAAGAGTGTGGTATATTGCGCTCCTGCAACGTCAGCGGAGGACCTTACGGCTCGAGTCCACGGAGCGATTGAAAATCTTCACATTGAGTCATGTGCGTGAGGTTCACCACCGCCGATATAGGCTCTGTAATGACGTAGGAGGTACACAGTTCGAAGCCCGTTAGTAGTCCACACAGCTAAATGTTGGGTTCATTGATGAAATGTGAACGTACAAAAATCTCACACTTCAATACACTACAGCGTCCAAACCGTGCATTTCCGGACTGGGGTTCCTATCTGAAAACTGATCAGATAATCTGATAATGCTAATAAACAGTAGTAATTTAAATTTTTACTATAAATAATAACAAAACTAATTATTCTAATGATAATAGTAAGAGACATAACAATAGTAATATTAATAAACTAATGGGAATGAAATAATAACATTAATAACAATATGGCGATAACAATAGCAATAATAACAATGACTAAAAATAATAAAATGTAGCAATAGCATTAATAAGAAACAAAGAAATGTCAATAAAATATTACGTGCCCTCATGTTTGCATGCCATTTTTTTCTTCTATTTATTTAAGTTAGATAAAAGAAACAATACATTGAAATTACAATCGGGTGTACAATACTAAACCATTTCTGCATTTTGTAATGTTCTTTCACTTGGTAACGCATATTACTGTTCATTGCATGATGTCAGTTACCTTTGCTGGTCCTCCATTTGGTTTCATCTGGCAACTGGGCGATGACACTTCCGAGATGGTGATACCTCTATCCAGCTGGCACAATCCTTTACACAGAAGTTCATTGCATGATGTCAGTTACCTTTGCTGGTCCTCCATTTGGTTTCATCTGGCAACTGGGCGATGACACTTCCGAGATGGTGATACCTCCATCCAGCTGGCACAATCCTTTACACAGAAGTTCATTGCATGATGTCAGTTACCTTTGCTGGTCCTTCATTTGGTTTCATCTGGCAACTGGGCGATGACACTTCCGAGATGGTGATACCTCCATCCAGCTGGCACAATCCTTTACACAGAAAGGACATCTATGTTAGGGTGAAGCATCAAGAGAAAGTCACGTTTTTTCCTTTTGAGGCGCGTCCTATGTTCCGTTAAAAATCTCTCAAGGCCACGGACACTAGGAGATAGATCCTGCAACATATAGTGGATATAGCCCATAATAAGCCATATTTGAGCAAAGACGTGTTGTTTCACCTGGATATCTAGCTGCAGGATCGCCCTGCGAATGATATTAGGGTTATCTGCCCTGGTAATGCAGCGGATTTTATGTTGTATCCAATGCCAAGTTTCGGGAATGCACGTTGTGAGACGGTGTTGAAGGGTGTCAAGGTTGTGGCATCGAGAACAATACGGTGAATTGCATATGCTGTGGCGATATTGTTTTTCTGCTGTGGGTACTATGGCATTGAGCATCTTGTAGGCAGAGGCCTTCCAGTCCGTCGGGATATCAGCGTAGCGAAAAATCTCCAGATATTCTTCCAAGGAATATTGGGATATTTTCCCTCTATTGTGGGAGTAGAAGGAATCCGTAACAGCAGATGACGGTAGAGGATCTTTGTAGTAGGAATTGGATCCCCAGAGACGAAATTCGCAGGTAAAGTGGTAATACATTTCACCATCCGTCGATAAATGGCATGGTTCATTAATGTTCCAGTGCTGGAGTGTAGTTGTTTGTTGTCCTTTAATTGTCCCATCTGTAAGGAAGTTCTAATTAACAGTGCTGAACATTTTTCGTAAACCTTAATGAGTCCTAGGCCTCCGTTTATGATGGGACGCCACAGCTGAGATTTTGCCACTTTATATACATGTCCATTCCACAGATAATATGACACTGCCAGCTCGATGCGCTGGGAAATCTCTAACGGGATGGGCAGAATTTGGGCCAAATACCAAATCTTGGATAATCCCATGAGGTTAACAAACCAAACTCTTTGGAGAATGTTGAGGTTTCTGCTCAAGTTGCGCTGTAGGGAGTAACGGATGCGATTGAGTAAAGATGTCCAATTTATGTTGACCATTTCTGTGACGTTCGTGGTGATTTGGAGGCCTAGAATAGTGACGTAGTCTTTAATGGGCACATCATCCACAGTTAACGTCCGAGGCCAGGTCCCAAAAGGTATCAAGGAGGACTTCTGATAATTAATCTTCGCACAAGATGCCTGTTCATGAAACTGTAATATGTGAGGAAGCAGGAAAACTTGATGATGGTAGCGGAGTAGCAGAGTCATGTCATCGGCATAAGTCTTTATGGTGAGCAGTCTTGTCGGCACTGTAGGTCAAAATAAGTGTTTCTGCATCAATCGCACCAGAGGTTCGGTGCAAACTGTAAACAATAACATTGATAATGGGCAACCTTGTCGTATACCACTCAAAATGGGAATTGGCCTAGTAAAATACCCATTGATATGGATTCTGGAGTATGCAGACTTGTACACTATTTTAATGGTTTGCAGGATACGATCAGAAATACCCATGTGCTGCAAGACGCCAAAAATGTAATTATGGTCAATATTGTCGAATGCTCTCTCGAGGTCCAATGACAACAAGGCCGCCTCTTCCTCAGGATGTTCCTCGAGATATACTACAGCATCCCTTAATTGTATCAAATTGTGCGAGATTTTCCTGTCTGAAAGTCCACAAGTTTGTTCCGGTCCAATCAAGGCTGGCAGTACTTTACGCAATCTGTTGGCTAAAATCTTTGTAACAATTTTAAAATCAGTATTCAGTAGTGTTATCGGCCTAAACTGTAAAAATGGCGTGGTTTTATACATTTTGGAATTAAAATTACAATTCCTTCATTAAACCCTGACAAGTGGTCGCTCATGGCAAAAGTGGCGTTCATCAGTTGCAGCAGACGGTCTTTAATGATTGTCCAAAATACTTTGTAAAAAGTATAGCTAATACCATCTGGTCCTGGTGCAGAATTGTTGCTGGCTTTAAAAATCACGTCCCGAAGTTCATCCATGGTGATAGGTGCGTCCAATTCATCCTTATCAGTAGGATTCACAGTTTTATTGATAGCCTCATAAAGTACTCTTTTTGAGGAATCAAGAGTAGGATGTTCACCGTATTGCTGTCGGAAGTGTTACTCTGCCCCTCAGGCGTAGTGCGTAGTGCGTAGGAGAGTAGCATTGGTAGTAGAAATATCACATATGAATTTACGTTGGTGTCGTTTCTTCTCCGAAGCTACATGGTACAAAGCAGCACGCTCATCATCGGTAATTGAGAGGGCACGAGAACGCACCCGTATACCATCTAAAATGGACTCCTGAATTTTACGAATTTTTAATTTTATCGCAGTTATCCTGCCACTGACGTCGTTGCCGGTACTCTGTCGATTATTAGTTAAATCATGTAACAGGGCGTAATAATAGTGTTGGCTATTAGCTCGTTCGGCAGCCTTAGCCTTACCAACACATTTGAAGAAGGACTGTATCGCTGGTTTATAAATCAAAAGCCACTGTTGAAGCTCCTGGTAGCGAGACCTGGACGCTCGTACGTTAAGGCTTTCCCAAGTTTCACGAAACTGTTGTTGTACGTCCTCATAATATAATAGACCATTATTTAATTTCCAGTAGCTTCTACCAAGGATGGGCAAAGGAGTGGATGCTGTCATCTTCACAATTACGGCATGATGGTTGCTTATTGCGGCAGGTACAACAAGGACATTCCGGATGTTGGTTCGATGAAGGCCATTAACATAACTCCTATCAATTCGTGAAGCGGAGGTAGCACGACAGAAAGTGTAGCGAACTTCATTTCCATGTAGATATTCCCACGTGTCAGTTAACTGCAATTCCGAAGACAGGCGCTGTAGTGCGGGCGACGGATTATAAGTTCCTCGTTGGTCCTTGGCATGTAACACGCAGTTAAAGTCACCACCCAGCAACAAGTAATTATAGCTGTGACGAAAGAAATATGGCATATCATCTGCAATGAGAGATTCACGGTCTCGTTTATTGGAGCCGGATGGCAAGTACACATTCACCACTAAGATGTCATTGTCTATTACCATAGCTAAAATGCGTCCACTAGGATGTTCCTCGTGACGGGTAATTCTCAAAGTCGATCTGTATATTATTGCTGTGCCCCTATTGTCAATGCCTACATTGCAAATGTAGTGAGGACCAAGGAAGCTTAAATTATCGGTGTTCACCTCTTGCAGGAGTAGGATGTCAATATCATGGCTGAAAATGAAATTATTGAGAAGTTGTTGTTTAGCAGTACTGCGTATACCATTGACATTTAAGGTGGCATAAATACGGGTATAAGTCATGCAAATTAAGTAGATGAGGTAGAATAGGAACAGCCAAGAAGAAACATCAGGCATTATGATAGCGGTGTGGGAGTACCCGGGTCATTTTCGAATGATTCTTCAGTTTTCTCTTTCTTTCGGTTACCCTTGCTACTCTCCGTACGTCTCTTTTTCACGCGGGGGTCGCGGCTTCTAATATTATTGGGAATTGTGGGCACTACTTCCATATTTGTCGTTATTGGAGAGTCTGCGCATGTTTCTGAGGTTAGATTTGAAGTTTCTGGTGTCACCTCAGAGGGTTCCTCTGCCATTGGAATAGTGGTAAAGTTCGTTATCGTGGTATCACTTTGTGCATCATCATCATCCATCAGTAAATTTTCGGCCTGTTCAGGATTGATTACAGTTTCCCTCTGTGTTTCGACCACGGTATCTTTTCCTGAAAACTGAGCTGCAGTTACTTGTTCTTTATCAGTAGTCGTCATTTCTGCCGAGGTCATAACTTATCTTGTGGCAAATCCACCGGTACCCGTCTAATGGGGAAGTCTCCCTGTACTAGTTTAGACCATGTGGGCGGGTCTGTTAGACGTGGTGTCTGCGTGATTACCCTCCGTCTGGGACAGTTGTTTCGTAAATGTCCTGTTTCACTACACACCGCACATGTAATTGGTTGACCTTCATAGCTTATAAAGCTTTTATATCCGGCAATATCTATATATGAGGGAATATGCTTTTTTAAATCTATCTTTGCAGTGCGTACTCCGTTACTGATTTTGTATCGAAGCGTGGGCCCCCAAGTATCCATGGATAGTGCTAGTACTGTGCCGTAGTTTCCTAGATGTTGTCGTACAATTTCTTGGTTTAAATCCTTGGGTAAATGGTATAATTTAACAATACGAAACCCTAGACCTGCTGTTGTTATGGTGACTTTACTTCTTTGTCCATTACTATAGGTAAAAATTGACTCACCGTTAGTGTCCTCTATGGCCCTTTTGACTCCCATCGCTTCCTTACACTGGATGTATATTTGCCGGGTGTAGTTGTTTATCTGAATCATTTCCAGCTCCTCTTCTTCAAATCGAAATACATCGTGAATCCATTCATGTAGTTCGTATGGAGACGGTTTCGGAACATCACGATCCACAAACGTTAGTACTAATGTGTTCTTTCGTTCTATATACATTTTTTACTTTACTAGAAAATCACACTTATTTAACACACAAAAATGTGTAATGAAAACCAGCACGTTATAGCTGGTGCAAAGTCACGTAAGGTGAAGGTCAAAACAAGCGAACAAAGCTCTTACCAAAACACGACCTCTCCCTACACACGCTGCTGCGCGACTGCCATTTGTAACGGCAATTTACAATCTGTAATCCGTAATGTTATATAATAGCAGCATATATAGGAATGAGTTTATTCCCTGGGAAATGAAGTCCTACAAGTGAAGTGGAAAATATTATAAGACTGTTCTTGTCTATTATCACTCGCTGCACACGCTACTTAATGCCTGGGGAATTCCGTTCCCACTCTCTCCTCTTACAAGCAGAACAAAGTTCACTCACGCCACTGACTGGGTTTACTCCGTGGCGTTCTGTGACTCTTTTAACCCAATGCCGGGTGAAGTGGGCAACTTGAAACAGATATCCTTAGAAAGCCAAACTTCATCTGAATGCAAAATTTCATCCAAATCGTTAGAGCCGTTTCTGGGATATGGGAACTGCTCGGTAGAAGAGGGTATAAAAGTATGTTCATTTTTGTGTAAAATCGCGTTTTTTCAGAAAAGAGAGCCATATAGATAAACATTTTATACACAAGAATTGCTCGTTTAAAGATATTAGATAAACATTTGCAGAAATTCTCTTATTAGTTATTTCCTTGTAGGTGCAAAGGGAATATGGGAATACAGCAGGTTTTGAGCGATAGTCAAATCTTTTAAACCTTTGAGATCCCGTTCTCTTTGCACGGCTAAGATAGAAATAAAAAAGAATAACGAGCCTCCATTTGAGAAAGTTTTAAGTATTCCAAAACTCAGACAAATAACAAGCAATGTCTCTGAAATCCTTCACTCTACAAAAAAGATTATTTGGACACGGATTGTGTATGTTAACGAGATCTCAAGTTTTTGTATAATAAGATGTGGTCTATCTCTTACGGCTTACGACTTATGTAAAAGTCATCCAGGGTAAACAGGACTACATGGGCTATAGCAGAAAATTCAAAACAATTTCATTTGTTATAAAGATATCTTAAATATCTATAGACCTTTAGAGCAATTTTCAATAAAATCAAAATTTTCAAATTATTTTCCGTGTGAAGGGTAGTTTAGGCCGGAGGAATCTTCGTATCTTCGTATCGCATCCTTGACACACACACACACACACACGGGCGCGCGCGGACCTTTTTCTAAAAATACCTTTTCTGGATTCAGGGGCCTTAAAACATATAGATATTTCTGGGGAAATCCCGACACCGAATTTTTGGGAGGAGTACAATACTTCCTCTACTTAGTATACGTAATACAGAAAGTAAAAATGTAGACAACAGTGGTATTTTAAAGCTTTTATTTGGACACTGTGTGAAAGTTCATGGTACCAATAACTAAAAGTGTATTACATTACCTTACATTATATTTAGTGTAGCTCTTTGTTATTATACTTAACAGTCAAATTCAAGGAATGATTCCCTTTACTCTAAAGATTACATTGATTAAATAATAAAACATTCTTTATAAGACATTCAGAATGCGGCTAAGAAAAGTTATATTATTCATAATTGGGTATATGGTGCAGGTTTTACCAGTGCGTCTTTAACTTGACAGTAAGCCAATTAGTTAATTAAGCACTTTGCTTTTTATGCCGCAAGGCTGTGCTTTGTAGTTAAAGAAACGAGTTTGTAATTGTGTATAATGAAATTAAGCGCTTTATTTTAGTTTTATTTTATGCCTGCACGTTAATATGCAAATACCATCAACATTGGTTATTTCTCGTTTTTGTCGTTGAACTTACCTAACATCTCAAGACATGGAGAAAAATAAATACTTCTTTCACCAGAATTGGATTTCCGATTATAGCGCTACTATAAAGGGGTACACGTCATCGTAGTCGGTCTGGGTGGCTCAGTTGGTTAGACCATGGTCTACTGATCTCAAGGCCAAGGGTTCAAATCCGGCCCAGAGCGATGGTTTTTAAATGTGCTTAAAAACGACAGCTCCATTTCAGTAGATTTACTGACATGTAAAAGAACTCCTGCGGGACGAAATTCCAGCACACCGGTGAAGCTGATGTGATCCTGGCAATTGACAGCGTCGTTAAACAACAAAAAAATAACAACAACAATAATAATAATAATAATAATAATAATAATAATAATAATAATAATAATAATAATAATAATAATAATAATAATAATAATAATAATAATAATAATAATAATAATAATAATAATATAATAATATAATAATAATAATAATAATAATAATAATAATAATAATAATAATAATAATAATAATAATAATAATAATAATAATAATAATAATAATAATAATAATAATAATAATAATAATAATAATAATAATAATAATAATAATAATAATAATAATAATAATAATAATAATAATAATAATAATAATAATAATAATAATAATAATAATAATAATAATAATAATAATAATAATAATAATAATAATAATAATACACGTCATCACATAAAAGGTTTTCTATTCGTTTCATTAACATTTATTCATCCTCTTACAGAATGAATGAGAGGGGGAGGGGGAGAGACGAATGAGCTTTAGTTAAGTGCTTGGGTAAATTATTTTGGGGTCTAAAGGACTTGAGTTGCTTATGTGTTAAAAAGAAACCTCAGAAGACATGCATTTGCAAATAAGCTGACGAATTCGAGTGAGACACACTCTGAAATACTTCCCCACAGCATATGCAAGTAATAAATGTTGTATATGAAAGTAGTCTGCCATCTCAGCGATTCTTATAATTTGTTGTATATCAGGAGAATGAATTAGAGTTAACTACAAAGCGAGAAGCCGACGATTGTGGAAGTTCAAGCTCAAAGATCTTTTCATTACCTGAGCATGGTGGCTACCTAAACAATGGATTACTATCAGGATCATGCTACAATTTTAAATTTTCTTGAAAATCTTGACCTCGTAATCTTGGAAGACGCTGAATTTAAATTCCAAGTGTGGTGTTTAACCTACTTTTCGTTTCTGAGCTATGGTATTCAAATATAAGCACACATAAAACACACATACACGCATAGGCACACAAACACACGCGCGCGCACGGGCGGACGTTTTCTTAAAATGCTGTGTCTGAATTCCGAGAGCTTCAAAATGTGTCTTATTTTGCTAAATATGGATTTCATTGCCCAGTTCAGCCTTGGACATCTTGTGCAACCTGTATTGTTTTACCCTGTACCAAGAATACCGTCTCACAACACATGTGGTTTCAATTCTTTTACTTCGAAACGATCATTCCATACCATTGCAATTTTCTGTTTCTTCATCCCTTTGTACCTTGTTTTCTAAATACTAGACACATCCACTAAACACAGAATTCATAATGACATCAGTATTTGAATATATACCCGTAGCGACGAGAATTACTGGAAAATGTGAAAGAAAATCTCCCTTCTCATTAGACGGATTGGAAACCTACAGGCAGGTTAGCAAATTCTCTGGTACACTGAAATTGTTTAAGCTACAATGGAACGCTAATAATTCGAAGTTGAAGGGAGCAGGGAAAGGTTCGAATTATCCAAAAATTCCATTTTTAATGGTTACATCTAACATTATAGTTTATCATTATTTATTTGCAATTACGTCTGAGTCTCAGTTAAAAAACAGCATGTTCGAGCAAAATCGCACAGGCAGTGTTGTATATATTTTCACAGTCTAGAGAGTGGTACTCAAGAAGATATAAATATATTGCACAATATTCACACATTTTACCCTATGTGTACATTAAAACATTCAAAAGAAGTTTGTACTGTGTGAATCTGTTGCAGAGATTACACATTTAGGGTTGACGAAGACTGCAAGTGTATTTGATGACTGGGAAACTTCGCCAGTTAGGTGTTTGTTGTTTATTCAACGTGCCGATGAATTTCATGCTGATGATAAAGCGGCTTCGATGATGAAGAAATGGGCAAATCTTCAGCTTCAAGATGTTCCTCCTCCTTCTCGACAAAGGACGAGTCACTGCCTGCTAAAATATGCATTTGAAATCTGCCCACACACCTCCAGGCTTTCATTTCTTGTGACGCAATCAGCAAATATAATGCCCGTTTTGTCGTCCCAGTGTCCGCTGCGTCGGTGTAACATCTTCATGCAGCCCTTTTACAAACTAGGCCTGGGGAACGAACCTGGTCAGCGAGCTGTTTTTGTTTGGCCCACCTAAATACTTCAAAACAAGTGAACAAAAAGAAACCGTGTATCTGTATTAGAGTAATATATTCACAAATTTTGGATTAAATAAAATTAAACAAGTAACTAATTCCTACAAGTTTTAACTATTGATATACGATAGGCTGTAATGATCTACTGAAGGACAAATACAAATAAATTGATGTTTTTACAACTGTCTACCGAGTGAAAGACTTTAAACGAAGACTAATATCGTTTGCCTCAATACATATGCCACTCTCCCCTATCCCTCGTACTTATTTTAGCGTTTTTAGGCAGCTTAAAGGGCCGCCTCCGTAGCGCAGCTGGCAGCGCGCTTGCCTGTGGCGCGGAGGACCCGGGTTCGATCCCCGGTACCAGCATGGGGATTTCATCCCCTCTACTTGATGGAGAAGTAGCGGCCCCAGGTCGAGAAGACCGCATAACTGGCCGGGAGGGCTCGGGGCGCTGACCACGTCCCACCCTCCAGTACTGCACCTCACCAATGACGCCTGTAGTGGGCAGAGGTGGGGGACGCAGCGGCTGGGCGGTAGGCCTTGGCCCTTCGTGGGCTGTCACGCGGGGTTTACATTTACAAGCAGCTTAAAGACCGGCTTTTATTCGCCTGCCAGCATTGCTTGGCCACTGTTGTTTAGGTTGATGGTTTGAGTGTAGACAACCTGAAGTCAACTATGTAAGAATTCTTATACCTGGTGATAAAATTATGCATGATAGACTAATAATTTGTTAACTGTTCAGTTACATGGATTATTTACGATCTAAATACATATTTTGATTAAAGAAAACACTTTTCGATAATTAATGTGGTCTGTGAATCTCGTGACTGCGGTTTCTTACCTTAAACTCAAGCGGCGTCGCTGGTAATTCAATCTCTGATGGCTGATGTTATGAAAAACTTAGCAACCTCTGGCCTAAAATCTTGGTTTACTGATATCTCTTGACAAACCGCGCCTTTCGGGGACGATTCATTACCGTTGTCAGTTGCTTGAGATACATTTCTGCTGCATGAAGCACACTTATCTTTTAATTCTGTTATTTGTCCAGGAAAAAGTCTGACAAATGTTAGCATTGTACGAAAGGACATCTATAAAGAAGTATCTGATTTTTAATGATAACTTACTCTATCGACGGATTAAAATAAGCATGCCAACCCGGGAGTGAAATGCACTGTATTTTACAGAAGCACATACACACAACACATTAAATATCTCAGTTTAGGCTATTATCGAGTTGCGTTCTGAACGGAAACTTCAAATTAAACATAAAATTCGAATTCGAAGGACAAAAAAAGATTGTTCAATTTAATGACGGTTTCGAATTATAACCGTTTCAATTATCCAAGGTTGATTGAATTTTAGAAGCGTTTATTTCATGTTTTGTGACTGCCTGGGCTATTACTTTTGCGATTCCGTTTAGAATTTAAATCTCTTCATTATCATCATAATCATCAATTGCAATGATTACACCTTTGTGTTATGAAGCTTATTTAATATAGATTAATATTTCCTTTTCAAAAGCAACTAAATGCTGAATCGTTATTTTATCACCGTGAGTAATATAAGCATGCACATTTTGGGTATAAGCTCATCATAGAATCGGCCGAGTTGTGTAGCAGTTTTTTTGTATAGCGCTTATGATATCCAGAATATATCAAAGTTACAAAATCCATTAATAGCAAAGGGTTAAGAATATGTACCACAGGTGAAGGGATGCCAAAAAGGCACTACCAAGGGTCATTAGCGAACGTCCCAAACATTAACGTAAACGAGATACAATTAGTTTGGCAAGGTCTTCAACATAAAGAAAAGGAGCCTGCTATTGTATTTTTACAAAGTATCGGAAACGCGAGGGGTTTCGCCAGAGGGCAAAGTCTTGACTTAATGAAGTGAGGGCCATTATGGATGTTTGGGAAGCTAAAAAGGATAATGACTGAGGCACAGTAGGAGACAGGCATCGTTACGAGGGAGAGATACATGTAAGCAACACGGTGAAAGTTCGTTCCAGCGGTTACGTTAAACTGCATATTTTATTCTATTTAAAATTGTTCAGCAAAGCTTAAACGTGTAAAAATAAAACAAATAAAGTGTTCTAAAAAAACTACAATGTCGCTCTCTGTAACCACCACGGATACGCGAGATTAAGACTCATGTGTGAGCAGCCGTAGGCACCCATAATAAGAAGCAGTCAATCGAGTGAAAAAAAAAAATGCTTCAAATTGGCGCTCCAACGTGTGGCGTGAACTTCAGAGAATTTCAGGAATGCTGAGCGTGAACTTCAGAGAATTTCAGGAATGCTGAGCGTGAACTTCAGAGAATTTCAGGAATGCTGAGCGTGAACTTCAGAGAATTTCAGGGAAGCTGAGCATGAACTTCAGAGTACTTCAGGGAAGGTGAATAAGGTATGCGGAGAATTTCAGGGAGCTGAACAACAAAGGCCGTGAACTCCAGGGAAGGTGACCCGGGACACAGCAGGAACGAGAGGATCCACATCGAATAGCAGTGCAGCAAGCTGATTAAGGTACTGAGTGAGAATTTTATGTACGTGTTGTAGTATATGGTCAATGTATTTAAGGAACGGGAAAATGATCGAGCAATTAGATATAAATATGGAAGTGCAGGAGGGTGATGAGAGAGTGGGAGAAGGTGTATATAGTAATGTAGATAATGCAAGGGACAGAGTAGCTGATACGAATATACAAAATCAGGGAGAAGAAACAGGGGGAAGCATGGAGACTAATGAAATATTAAAGTCACTTATGTCAATGATGACGGGGTTAACAGAAAGTCAGAAAGAGATTAAGGAAAAGGTAGAAAAAAGTCAGAAAGATTTAACCGGTTTAACAGAAAGTCAGAAAGAGATTAAGGAAAAGGTAGAAAAAAGTCAGAAAGATTTAACCGGTTTAACAGAAAGTCAGAAAGAGATTAAGGAAAAGGTAGAAAAAAGTCAGAAAGATTTAACCGGTTTAACAGAAAGTCAGAAAGAGATTAAGGAAAAGGTAGAAAAAAGTCAGAAAGATTTAACGGGGTTAACAGAAAAGGTAGAAAATACAAGGGAGAACTTAACAGCTGACTTAGTCAAAATAGGAAATAAGATTGAGAAACAACAGAAAGTTTTAGAAAATTTCAAGGAGGAAGTTAGAAATGAAATAGAAAATGTAAGAAGTGAGGTTAGAAATAATCAGGAAGAGGTTAAAATTGAAATTGAAAATGTACGAATTGAAATGAGGGAAAGTCAGGAACAGGTTAGGGAAGAGATTAAAACAGTTAATAAAAATGTAGAGAAAGAAAATAGAAAATTAAGGGAGGAAATAACTACTGAATTAGCTAAGGAAAGGGAAATTAATAGCAAGGAATTAGAAATCTGTAGGAAAAGATTAGAGCAATCAGAGAGGGAAACTAGGAGATTAGCTGTGAGTGTAGATGAGGTAAATGACAAACTGAAAGAAAGATTAAATAACATATGTATGTCTGACAATGTTAGTGATTCTGTGAGTAGTAATACTATTACGGTAGCAGCACGGGACGAAGCGATGCATAGTGCGTCAGCGGACATTCCGATGTTAAATTTAAATGCTGGTACATCAGGTAATAGTAATACCAATGTCAATGTTAATGCACGCAATAGTCCACATTTGCAATGGCCCAACCATGTTTTGAATGAAATTTCACCACCAACCTTTGAAAACGAAGAATTTGATGACCCCAAGGCTTTTATAAATAGCATGCAAGAGTATTTTCTTGTAAAAGGTATTCCCGAGGAATATAAGATGACAGTTGTTAGAAAATGTTTTAAAGGCAACGCTTCAAACTGGTTAGAGTTATCAGTAGGATTAAGTAATGATTATCGGACATTTAAGGAAATTTTCTTAAATAGATATTGGGGAGCTAGCAGGCAGGCAAATATAAGACTGGAACTGAGTAATGGGAAATATAACCCGCATAAAGATCAATGCATGGTTAATTATTTTATGGCTATAGCTAGAAAATGTAAGATGCTTGACCCTCCGATGGGAGAAATAGAATTAATTAATTTAATAACCACACATTTTCCGGAAACAATTCAACACTATCTGATTATTGCGAAGCCGATAACAATAGCGGCAATGATTGACTTGTTGATCGCACTAGAAAGGAATAAGAGCCAAAACGAGGCAAGTAATGAGAGACCTTTTGGAAATAACCGATCTCCAACAAAAATTTTCGGGCAGGGGGCAGGTTCAGGTGATGTCAGGAATTTTGATGCTCGGCAACGGTATCATGGCCCAGTCCCTAAAAACAATAATTACCACCGGAAAAATAATTTTGAGTCTCAGGATAGGAGACATAATTTTGAGCCTCAGGATAGAAGAAATAATTTTGAGCCTCAGGATAATAGAAGAAGGGTTGAAAAATATCCACGGGAAAGAAACCCTCAAATTAATTACGTACAGGCAAATAGATATTACGGAGATAGAAGGGGGAGGTACACTAGGAATCGATTTCCTTCGGGAAATAATTATCACCATGATAATAATTGGTACAGACCGAATTCCCCTAGGCAAGAAGAAAGAAATGGGAATAGTAGAATTTCTCCAAATCCGGAAGAAAGGGTAGACGCTATAAACGCGGTAAAAAGATTGGAAGAAACAAATTTTCACCAGGATTCAAACCCGGGACCTTCATATAATGGGAATGGGACAGGAGCCATTAGTAAGCTTTCGGAAAACTCCAAACCCAGTCAACTTCGCCTTCAGTGAAGATTGGGAATGATGAATGTTCTTATTATGGGAAGTACTTCGAAAATAAGGGACAGAGAAGGCAATGTTTGATCGAAAAACATAAAGAAAATACAGAGAATGAAATTTTAATTGATCCGCCAAGAATAAATATTGGTATTAACGGGAAATTATTTCAGGCTATTATTGATACAGGTGCTAATACTACTGTGTGTTCCCAAATGTTTTTTGAAAATTTAGTGAATAGTGGTGTAAAATTATTATCTTTGCCAGTTTATGGGATATATTGCTCTGTAGCGGTAGGTAAAAGGAAAGAAAGGGTAAAATTTCAAGTGATGGTAAAGGTCGAGATCGCACAGAAATGCATTGAAATATTATTTTTGGTTGTACCCAGGCTTGTTTTTGACGTAATAATCGGTTGCGATAGTCTTTATGCTTGGAATTCCATCATAGATTTTGAAAATAGAAGTTTTAAGTTTGAAACAGGACCTGACACCATAATTGTACCATTTTTAGACCATACTTCGAGGATAATTGTACGGGATCAGGCAGAGGAAGAAATGGAGGGGGAAACATTCTTTGTCGAGGTAATAAATATTGGAGCGATGGAATTAGCAGAATTAAAAGTTGGGAACTACGATGAAATAGTGGAACAAAATATTGTAAGTAGAGGTAATTATTTCTGTGATTTTGACGAAGAAAAGAAACCCCGAGAAAACCCAAAATTTAACTGAAGAATAGTAATATAAATGAGTACGACGAAAGAAATGACTGTGTCCAGATAGAAAATTTAATAGGATCTAAGGTGAACCAAGCTGAGAGACTAAATGAGGAACAAAAAGGAAAATTACGGGAACTTTTAATAGAAAACAGGGAGGTATTCTCGGAAAAGCCTGGAAGATGTAACTGTTACACACATTCGTTTGAACTAGCGAATATTAAACCATATTCCCATAAAGCCAGAGCAATCCCATGTACAATTAGAGAGGAAGTTGATCAGGTCATTAAAACCATGTTAGATGATGATATAATTGAAGTGTCCAACTCCGAGTATATAAATCCATTATGTATCGTTTATAAAAGTGATGGCAAAGTTAGAGTAACATTAGACGCTAGAAAGTTAAACGCTTATTGTAAGCCAGATCGCTTTAGACCCGAAAGTGTTGAGATCATTTTAAATAAATTGCGAAGAGGAAAATTCTTTTCGGCGTTGGATCTGACGTCATCTTTTTGGCAAATACCGTTAAGAAAGGACTTAAGAAAATATACTTCGTTTTTACACGGGGGCATATTATATAATTTCACAGTGTGCGCATTCGGTATGAACACAAGCAGTAGTGCACTATTAAGAGCGCTGTATAATATTTTTGGCGAGACGATAAAGAAATTTGTGGCACAATATGTTGATGATTTTCTCATATTCTCCGAAAGCATTGAAGAACATATGGATCATTTGCGGTACGTCTTAAGTAAATTAAAAGAGGCAGGCATGACAGTTAAGCCTAACAAAACAGCTTTCTTTGTCCAGAAAACAGAATTTTTAGGATATATTATTTCAGAAGAAGGAATCAGGCCGAATCCCGTTAGAATCGAAAGTATCAATACGATTCCCGCACCGAAAAACATGAAACAATTAAGAAGATTTTTGGGTATCTTGAACTACCAATCTAGATTTATCATTGATTTTGCTTCGGTAGTAGCTCCGTTAAGAGAACTATTAAGAAAGGAAACAAAATGGAGATGGGGAACAGAAGAAGAAATGGCTTTTGAGAAAGTTAAAAGATTATTCGCAACCTCTATTTTATTAGAGAAACCCCGCGAAGATCTTCCATATATTATATTTACTGATGCTTCCAGCCAAGGATACGGAGCTGTTTTAGTCCAGATAGACCAATCAGGAAATAAGCATTTGATTACAGTTGCATCACGTGGTCTCTCTAGAACGGAATCCCAAGCTTGCACCACAGAAAAGGAAATAGCCGCCATTCATTTCGCCTTAATAAAATTTCGAGAATATGTATTTAACCGCCAGATAATAGTATACACTGATCATGTAAGTTTAGCCTTTATAAATTCTTGCAAACTGACGAATACCCGAATCTCAAGATACATTCACGAGATAACATCTCACAAGATCGAGATAAGACATATACCGGGTAAAGAAAATACCTTTAGTGATTTGTTATCCAGAATGAAGGAAAACTGGCCCATACCAGATACTCTTAATGACAGTAAACATGACGTCACACTTTTGTACCTGGACACTGCAGAAGGACAAAAGTTATCGAAACAATTAATTAAGATAGCTGAGCTGCAAACTGAAGATGAAGAAATTCAGAAATTAAAGAAAAATGCAAAACCTATCGTAGAAAACATGCCCGATACTGTGGGAATATATAATGGTAAATTGTATAAGTTGCATGGTAGGTTTGAGCCAAAATGGAAAATCATGGTTCCAAAGTCTATACAGAAAATGTTAATCCTAGCATATCACAAAGCACTGGCCCACACAGGAAGTGAGCGGTTAACGTTAATCATAAGTGAAAATTTCTATATAAAGCAACTTGCCCGAAAAGTGAGAATAGTATGTTCAACTTGTGAATTATGCCAAAAGGCCAAGCACTTCAATGTGAAATATCATATAGAACCGCAGGCAATTATTAGAGACCGAAAGAATGCTTTAGTGACGGCCGACGCACACGGGGAGATGCCCCGGGGACAATACGGGTGTAGATACATATTTGTACTATATGATGTCTTCTCAAAGTTCGTAAAAATTTATCCCGTTAGGAATATAACAAGCAAAACTTGTGTAGGCAAGATCATAAATGAGTACATTCCAAAATATGGGCAAATAGAAGCCGTATTAACCGATAATGCTACAGTACATCGTAGCAAAATTTTCAGAGAAACTCTAAGTAGCCACCAGATAAAACTATATCATTGTTCTTATTATTTTCCTTCAGGGAATCCGACAGAGCGGATATTAAGAGAAATAGGGACTTATTTTCGAGTGCTTACTCATAATAATCATCGAAACTGGGTAAAGTATTGTCCCATCATAGAGAAAATTATTAATAATACTGTAAATACTACAACTGGTTTTGCACCGATACAGATAATGCAAGGAATTGACCCTGAACCCATTTTTAAAAATACTCCAAGAACGATTGAGAGAAGTCAGCCATTATCAGAGGAACAAAGGGCTAAGATCGTTTTTGACAGATTGCAAGAAAAAGCGGAAAAGAGGAAATCAAAAATCAAGAAACGTAAAAATAAATGGAATCCTCAGGTAGGAGATCTAGTCCTCGCCAGGGATCATAAGTTATCCAATGCGTTAAGGGGGAGAAGTCATAGATTAGAACTATTATATAAAGGTCCGGTAATGATTACTGAGAAATTCGGAGAGCATACTTATGAATTAGTTGACTTAAAAACAAACAAATCGATTGGGAGATGGCATAAGCAGCTAATAAGACCGTATAGAAATTCCTCAAATAGTATCGAAAAGTAAGAAAAGAAATGGTGAGAAGTTAGCTGAAAGAATGGTTGGATCATGAAAATGAGGGCCTAATTGTTTCTATGTAAACTTGTAAATAACTGTAAGAATAACGTAATTAATATTAAGCAAAGTGAATATATCGAAGAAAAAAAAAACAGTGAAGTGGATAATGTGCGTGGAAAAAAAAAAAAAATAAATAAAAGCAAATTAAAAGTGAAACAAGCAGAACAATCAATAACCATAAAAGACTTTTGATAAAAATAATTATATAGAATTAGAAGAGCAATGAAAGAAGAAACATGTAATATAATATTAAATCACTATGTAGTATTAAAAATATAACCCTATATGTGTTAAGTGCCGATTTGTGTAATGTAAATATGTGAAGGGTATTCTATGTACAAACTATGTCTTTAAGAATTTGAGTGTAAACCCTTTTAAGCATTTGTATGTAATTGACGAAAGATTTGCTGAACAATCGCGAAATTTTAACAAGAAAATGATTTTCGGGCAAGACATATACCTTATCATATTCTTACATAATATGATAATGTATATGGGGGGCATTTGTAGCAGTTTTTTTGTATAGCGCTTATGATATCCAGAATATATCAAAGTTACAAAATCCATTAATAGCAAAGGGTTAAGAATATGTACCACAGGTGAAGGGATGCCAAAAAGGCACTACCAAGGGTCATTAGCGAACGTCCCAAACATTAACGTAAACGAGATACAATTAGTTTGGCAAGGTCTTCAACATAAAGAAAAGGAGCCTGCTATTGTATTTTTACAAAGTATCGGAAACGCGAGGGGTTTCGCCAGAGGGCAAAGTCTTGACTTAATGAAGTGAGGGCCATTATGGATGTTTGGGAAGCTAAAAAGGATAATGACTGAGGCACAGTAGGAGACAGGCATCGTTACGAGGGAGAGATACATGTAAGCAACACGGTGAAAGTTCGTTCCAGCGGTTACGTTAAACTGCATATTTTATTCTATTTAAAATTGTTCAGCAAAGCTTAAACGTGTAAAAATAAAACAAATAAAGTGTTCTAAAAAAAACTACAATGTCGCTCTCTGTAACCACCACGGATACGCGAGATTAAGACTCATGTGTGAGCAGCCGTAGGCACCCATAATAAGAAGCAGTCAATCGAGTGAAAAAAAATGCTTCAGTTGTTAGACCATTCGCCCCTCACCAAAGTTGCCAGCGTTCAACCCTAGGTGACCACCTGTGGGCTTTGTGTTGGACAAAGCGGCACTGGGGCGGGTTTCGTCCGGGTTCCCCGGTTCCCCCCACCCTCTCATTCCACCGATGATCCATCTTCATTCCATTTATTCTTCATTCAGTATGACCACCTGTGGTACCGTATGCGAAAAAGCGGGAGTTAAACGCTACCCCAAAAAGTCATCACAGACCTGAGTACCGGTGTGTAACGGGCCGCCTAACCCTCTTATCCAAAAGCAACGCTGAAAATTGAGAAAACATCAGCGCTGACCATAAAAGATTGGTAGGTATTTAATGGCGTTCCGCTCAGTGTTATTTAGAGAGATGGAGTACACTTCAGGGTTTATTTCAAATAACCCAGAGGTCAGAAAGAGTTTCACATTTCTTTGTGCAGAGAGGAGTTCAGAGTTTAAAAGTCGGGTCTTAGAACTTCAATTAAGTACCACGGAGCAAATGTGACTTGTAGAAAAGTGATGGATGGACCCAGGGAAAGTAATTCTGTGTGTTGCAGTTTTCTATGAATTCATTGTTCAAGTGCAACTATCACGTCTTCAGTAAATTCAAAACAATGTACCCTGGACGTAGCAAATTTATACGTGACAAACCAGACACCATTGATTTGCTTGTGGCAAGACTTGGACCATTTCGTTATTTCCTTGTAACAAAGTGTTTCTGTGTTCTTTCCATTTTCATACATTCAGAATGTAATTTGTATCTTAATAGTTTCTTTGAGATAAGGAAGTGAAGTCTGCTGCCCTTTTTATTTTCTCTATCACATACCTAGTAGATATCGATATTTCACCGGAAATACATGTTTTGACGCCCCTCAAAACAAAGATACCTACACTGTTACAAAGAGGTGCATGCATGTAGGTAGGTAGGCAGGCAGGAAGGTAGATAGGCAGGTGGGTAGGTAGGTGTGTGTGTGTCTGTGTGTCTATGTGTCTCTGTGTGTGTCTGTGTGTGTCTGTGAACACCAAAATGAAAGTACCATAATTATCAAACTTAGTGATTAGGTTCAATATCTTTCGAAGATTTTCAAGAAAATTCTTCAACCCAAAGTTACCTTTTACATTGAAGATTTCTCATTATTTTTGTTTTCTCATAAATTTCTCTATCGACTTGTATTATATACCAAATATTTAATATATGTATTTACATGGCAAATAAAATAAATATCTCGAATTTTCTGAGATCAGTTTGTGAATTGGTCTCCATTCGAAAGGAACTTTGTATAATTTTGTGTAAGTGGTAAATCGTAAGAGACAGAAATAGCATATATACATACCTACCACAAGAAACATTTATTTCAAATAAACTTGTATGTGGTAACAGCCATTACCGAAGTATCCATTGTATCAGTTGGGGTTTTTTGGTGTCTTTGACACTTTAAAAGTGCTGTCGCTATTCAGGATTCTCCCGCGATGACATGGAAAGAGCATGGTGCTTCTAAACCAGCACATGGTGACCCCTTTTAAACATGTGATTATCAATTCGTTCCTTCTATTTCTCTTTAACTTCAACGAAATGTTAATGATGCTAATTCTACAAAGGCTTACATCGGTTAACAGGAAGTAGACAGACAATATTTCGTAGAAGTTGTATAAAAATAAAGTATAAGAAAGTCATCTGAATACAACACATGTTTTATATTACCTAGTGCCCATGTGCCGATATCATCTGCAGTCCTTAGAATCCTTTATAGTGTGCGTGAGGGATTAGCCCGACGACAGAGATCCGGTGGCTCTCTTAGCCTCAGAAGTCATTGCTAGATTTTCTCTCGGATTTTTCTCCCCAAGCCTTTACAGAGTCAGCTGTTAACTGCAAGGCAGCAGTTCTCTGCCCCGGGCATTTTATTTCCCCACTACGCACCATATCTAGTAAGCGTTCCGATATCCGCCACCTGGGTAGGCGCCCGATGGTAGATCAACTACTCCACACGGGTGAAAAACCTTAACCAAGTACCCCCTAG